>VXAZ01002150.1:5381-56657 GCA_013399875.1 Gymnorhina tibicen
TTTAGTTCTTGGGCAAATATAAAATTGAACCCATAAGGATTGTTGGACATGATATCTCTTTGGATACAGGCAGGAGTTAGTGATCTTGGTAACAGTAGCTGCAAATTAGCTGCTCCTTACAGCTCTAGTGATTCCTCCACTATATGAAACACATCATTTGATACTATGCACCAAAAGTATTGTGGATTTTATGCAAGGCAAATAGAACAAAAATAACCATTGTTTCAAAAGTTATATCTGCCTTACAGCCACACTTCATATATTCTCAGCCCTTTTATAAGTATTTTACATAAAGAACAGATGATTTTTTTCTTCGTAATATTTTTTTTTCCTTTTTATAGGGAAATGTTATTTAATGAATGCAAAGCTGCTTCTGTGGAAAAATATTGGTGCAGATCAAATGGGAGTAGTGAGGGTTTCTCACGTTCAAAATGGAATTTCTGCTCATAATGATAGAGATAGAGAACCAGCAACAGTTGTTTTGCAGAACTGAAAAAGTTCGGGATAGTGACCTAGTTCTTGAATGTTCAGGTGAACATTACACTGCTCAGGCTAAGAGGTTTCTAGAGCAGAACTACCTGAATCCTTTTTCTGTAGCCTGTACACCCCAGTAAATAAATATCATTAATCTGAACTAATTCCAAAGAGTAATTAGTATGCACAGTTACAAGATTTGGCAAAAAAAGAGACAATTCATTCTAATTCTAAACTGGAACTTAACCTCAACTTCATACATTTCCGCTGTTTTTCATAATGTGTAAGGTTGTTGTGAAAATTTTTTTTCCTCTCTCCTAATTCACCATTTTAGGTTGGTATCTTTAAGGCAACTTTTTTTTTTGGTAAATTTAGTGCTAGAATTTTTATGAAGGTTAAGCATTGATTTTGCTCCCAGTGAGTCAGGAAACTGACTGAAGAAAGATTTTCCACCTCACCAATAAATATTTTATAGTTCTTGTTTATTGCAGAGTGGGAAATATACCTCTCCATCCCCTCAAGATTTAAGAAAACGTGTTAGAAGTTTTCAACATTTGTGTCACAGAAAAAAAAATTGAAATTTTGAGTAAGTTGGTGGAATGGTGGAGCTATTGCCCTCCTGCATCCATTTATTGTCCTTCTTCATATAAGTATATTTGTTTCAGATGTATTCTGTTTTCAGATATTCCAATTCTAGCAATACTTGCTGTGCTTCAATTAGGACTGACAACTACCGAGTTAACTTTTTTAGCTCAGCATATGTGGCTATGTACAAACTCATGCATAAACATCAACCAAACTACCCAGTGGAAAAAAAGGCTAATACCTTTTTTAGAGCAGAACCAAAAAATAGCAGCCAATGAAAACCCAAGCTTGCACGATCCTAATTGCCGAGAGAGCGACGCGTTTGTCCGTGCCACCCGAGAAGGCAGAAAGCTGAGGAGTGGGAAGAGATCTGATTAACAAAAGAGAACTTTGCAGTGCTTCAGCTCTGAGTTGAGCGTGCTGGTATTAAAGCACGAGCGCGTGGAGGCGTGTGCAGTGGCAGGCAGGGAGCTGCGTCTGTTCTGCCAGAGGAGCGAAGCCAAGCACAGAAGATCGGGATTATTTTTTTTTCCGCTGTTGACTTCAAACCCTCAGTTTACACGTGCTCATAAAAGTGAATTTTCAGTGCATCTAACAGCTACTGTGTGCACAGTAACAGAAGCATCCACTAAAGCTATGTAAATGACCTTAGTAGCTGTATTCTTTTTGCCCTTGTAAAGGGTGCTTTTGCCTCACTCACATTCATCCTGACTTCCACAGCAAGGATCCCTTTCCTACTTTGTCATTTTGATTGGATTAGTAGTGAGAACTTTACATCTCTTCCACTACGTCTCCCTTTTTTCAAGGCTCCTTAAGACCCTTTCTTCTCTTCCTATAAACTTGTTTTCCAGTTCAGAGAAACCACTTTTGGTCCCCAGCTGGTAGATAATACTATTTGCCATTGCTTCCCTGCTAAGCCTCTGGACAAACACTTTCCTAGCATTTCTCACGTGCCCCGCAACTGTGGCAGACTGTCTTATAAACTCCCCAGAACTCTCCTCTGCCTTGCTAGCTATGAAAAGCTCTCTATATGTTTGCTATGACCACTGTGAGCAGCCATTTAAATGTGTGCTTCACTCAGCTTCGTTTTACTGATGAAAGGGTTTGTTAGAGACCTGTGTTGTGGTTGGATTTGGCTTTAATTAGATGTCACCTGCCTTCTCAAGTCTCTTTCACTGTAGCTTTGACATATTGTTGCTTTTTGACTCTTTAGGCTGAGTGAAAGACTGTCCTCTCCTTCATGTTGCTTATTAGAAAAATAGGATTAAATCAAACAACCAAACATCAGTTTGTTATACCCATCTTTGCAACATGCAAAAGTCTGTTTTTGTCAGAAGAGATGAAAAGTACTCACTATTTCAGGGTCAAATGTTGCAAAAGAAATGTCAAAGTCTTTTGAAAAGGTTTGAAAGAGCTGCAATTCATTAAGTTTCTCAAAGAAAAGATTACAGAGGGGAGAATAAGCCTGCCTGACTACTAAATGGAAGTAGAATTAGGCCAACAGTAGCTAGGTGCAACAGGAACATAGTAAAACCGACAATATCTAATATCTTAGACAATATATTCTTGTTAAATAGATCAAAACTCAGGGTGAAAACACATGTTCTGAGAATGATGTGTTGGGGTGTAAGCTACAAATGAAATGTTGAGGAGCAATTAGTTGTGCTGTAATGCCTACAGCAGCAGCTATTTCTAATTTCCTTTCCTCTGCACCCCGATATTGTCAGCAGCAGGAATAACACCCTCAGGAACTTAACATCTCCCAGTGAAGAGATTATTTCACTTATGTCTTTTGTGCTTGGGATTTAATTGGTATCATTGATCAAAGAATGAATAATATTGATATTTTCTTCAGAGGTGGTTTAAAACAGGCATTTTAGGTTACTGTGGAAGTTTTTCAATCATGAGTTGATGTCATAGCACTAGTTCTACAAGTACAGTACAAGCAACCCAAGAATTCAAAGGTAAAAGGAAAATCAACACGTATATTAGGAGCATTCTTAAAAGGGAAAAATAGAGGTAGAAGAAAGCAAGGAGTAAGTTTTTACATAAAGTTAATTTTTTCAAGTTTCTTGCAACGTGCATAACTAGAGACCTGTTTCAGCCCTTGAAAAAAAACAACCCCACCAAAAAACCCCAACCAAACCAATGACCTATTTAACAGTCCCAGGTCTGAATGACTGTTTAGAGATCCTAATGATGACAATCTTCTATCTGTTTTTCCCAAAGGGATAAAAATCTTGTTTGAGTAACATAACAAAGGTAAATTTTGAATAACTGCTTGAGATTTGTTCATATTTTGAAGTTTCTACTTTATATGATAACCTGGGAAAAGAGTAAAATATTGCAACTACAAGCTTGGAGGGGTTTTTTAGTAAATATATCAATTGATCTTTTAAGAAACACCATGTGACCATATAAACCTTCCCTTATGGGTAATATGAAACCAAAAAAGCTACAAAAACTCTGTTGTGAGAAAACCTCTTGAATGTCTTAAGATGTTGCAAAGGCCTGTATGCATGTTTTTTTTTCACAAACCAACAATTTTTATTTATTATATACTTGATGTATTTGTGCAAAATAAACATATTTTTGTATTATATATCCATATATAATGCATATAAAATATATAAATGCAAATAAATGCGTGCTTTAATTTCATATTACAAACTTTAGTCTCAGATGTATCAAAAAAAAAAAAAGTCCATGACAGTCTTTGGTAAAAGTAACAAGAGGAATAAAAGAGCAGTGGGAAAGGAAGGAAGCTGACACATGGCATTCTTTATCTTTGGAGTGTGAGCTTCCCTTTGTCCTGAGGTTAATTTTTCACACCTGTGTGTCATTGATTCAGGGAATGAGATGCTGCAGTTTGGAAGAAACTCAGAGATGACAACTTGCAGCTGTTCTTTTGGATAGGCAGTGACACAAAAAGTAGAGGCCTTGGAAATGTGAAGGACTTGAATGCTTCTTGATTTTAAACCGGTGTTCAGAACTGTTATAATTAATTTGGATGATAATGCCTTAGAACCTGGATCTGGTGAAATAGAAGATGATCTTTTCCTTCCAATCAGAGGTATATCTGTTTTATGTGTAGTACTTAAATAGGTTTGTTTTGATGATGATTTCTGTAATTTGTGGAAAGGGTTGCAAATTACGTTCTTGCTTTTTTTTTTTACCTTTTCTTTTCCAGTTTAAGTAATAACTTACCTTTTCATTTTTTTATATATTTCAAATTTTATATGAAGTTTTCTCTAACTGATATGTTTATTTTTGTTGTTAAATACCCTTCTCACTTCTTAAAGTTTTTATCTCTTCATAGTTGTCAAAGCCTGTCAGAAAACAGCTTATATGGAGTTTTTTCCCCTTTCTTTTCTTAGTTTTGGGTGATAAAGCTGGTTTTTTTCTATTCATAATTAACAAATGTGTTAAAAAGTCCTGTCAACTTTTCTGACAGATGTGAAAATCTAAATGATTTCTGGTATGGATGTATTTTTCCCTACTGATGGGTTTTAATTTACTCATTTATTCTCCCTTCCTCAGGGAGCAAGATGATAGGAGAGACAAGAGGAGTATGAAACCTACTGCAAATTAAGAAATGTGTAAATACACACTATCTTTCACTCAAGTGTTAAAAGAAAAAATGAAAAAGAAAAGAGACTACTTGCTGACAATGCGAATCTAAGCCGAGCATTTATAAAAATCATTGATTTTTGCTGTGGTGCAAAAATAGAGAAAAAGATTTTAGTGAAGTTAAGTGGGGGATAACAGGTTTGGCTGGTCTCAATAGAGACTCTGTACTGGGAAATGTTGACTATTGTAAAGATATTTACCAGTGCAAGTTAAAAAGCATTATTATGAAATACCTGGCAATATTTTAAACCCGCTTTAAAAGAAGGTGTAACAGAGGTGTAACAAAATCTCTTTTTAAGAAAGGGATTCTTTATCAGTCCATCAAGTAAAGGGAAAGCAATCATGCAGAGACTCTCTTGAGAAGTGATCAAGGGGTTTTCCTTGGACAAGATAGATCTATTCAAAGAATTGTCTATTTGAAATTCTTATGAAATGTTGTAAGCCAAAATTGAGATTGCCCACATAATTAAAATTTGCTTTTCTGCTTCAGATGAACCTTGGATACAGTTTTCCAGTGGTAATCTCCTTCTTTCAGGATCCCTTTCCCTCTGCAAAATCAGTTCACTTAGTGAGCTGGCTGGACTGTCTTGGCCAAATTTTGTTCAGTTTTTGCCCATGGTGCCTCTGCAGCAGTCATTATGAATATAGGATTTTGGTTAAAACAGTCTGTTCGAATAAAAACAATGCAAAGAAAACAAAGCTTTACAATTTGGGCAATAGTAACTGTTTCCTTGCTGCATGTCTGGTTGCATTCTGCTATTTTCAGAAATGAGTAGCTTTTCGGAGAGACAGCAAACTTCCTGCAGGATGCAAAGAATGGTTTCTCCTCTTTTTTTGCTGTGGTGGGCCTGACTAAAGTTAGAATGTTTCTTTCGTACCTTCTGAGCATCATTGTCACATCATGGGGGAACAGGAAAAAGGGTACCTCCCTCCTTTAATTGTGACATTATGTATTTTGGCTTGCTGGAGCTCTAACAGGAACAAGACCCATTATGATATCTGTTTTCATGTCCCTTTTCTTCTCTACGAGTCTCTTACTGGCTCCATTTACCTTCAGATTGTGTTCTCAGCCAGCTCATGTCGATAACTTAAAAAAAATCTGTGAATACTAAAAGCGAGTACTTGATTCCAAGTAGCACAGAGCAGGATGGCAGATTTGCTGGGGAGCTGCACTTAATGACAGTTCCATATACGTTTCAGGAGTCTTACTTCAAACCAGCTGCAGTCAGGATTGTAGACTGAGGGACTATTAGCATTTGGAGCACATCTGATGCATTCCTGGAACACAACTTCGAATGCATTTTTGTCTGAAAGGAATCCAGTTTGTTTACTCCTAGGCCTCTCCACAGAGTGACACGAGGCACAGTACGTGGGTGACTGGGGGAGATGCTTCGGAAACGCTCTCTTGTTCCAGTAAAATATTTAAGTGGATGGATGCAGTGCAAACCACACTCTTCCATTCCATTGCTTTAAACTGTACTGTCTATTTCTCCAGTAGGGAAACCCTTCCCACTGAATTTATGGGGAAAATGAGCAGACAGTGAATTATTTAACACATGCAGAAGGACTTGGTTTCTTCTTTTGAGAAACTGCCAAATTTAGGTTTGAATTATGTTCTCTGAAAATCCACAGTCTGAAGCTGAGACTGGCATAAGCAGTTTCTGTCCATATGGTTGAGTTTGGTGAAATTAATGACAGATGAATTGGTGAAATACTGGAGTGCTGAGCTGTCTTACAGACACTTCTCTGTTTATCTGCTGGCCAAAATTCCATGGAAAGGTTTTTTGGAGCTGGGTGGTGTTTAGCTGGTGAACATATGTAGAGTCCATATAATGTGGTCAGTACTGCAGTTGCTTCAGGTATGATTGACCGCAAAACAATAAGTAACAAGAACTATTAGAAATCAAAAGTTTATTAGAATCACACAATCATTAAAATTGGAAAAGACCTCTAAGATCTTCAAGTTCAAACCATGTACCCAAGTGCCACATTCAGCTGCCTTTTGAACATTTATTGTTCATACTTGAAAACAAAGTAGGCTTAGTTCTAGGCAGTGTCAGTGTATAAATTTTTCAGCAGCACAAAGGGCACTGTATGCGACCAGAGATGGCAACATCAGGCTAAAAACTGAACAGATTTTGGAGATAAAACTAATTCCTCAGGCCACCTGGATGGGTGTGTAATAACAGGTTCGGGGAGACAGTACTGCCATGATTGAAACATTATGGTTTCATAAATAAAATGGACCCTGTCCAGCAGACCAACATCATTCACAAATGCTACATGCATTAAACATTTAGGAAAAAAGGTTCTGAAAAGGAAAAAATGTATTGACTGTACAGCTATTTGCCTCCCAGCAGTGTGAATTTCTTTATACTTCAGTACAATAGAAAAGGGACTTGCTGGCTATCAAGCGCATGAAGCATTTAGCACTTCCTCTGGAATACCCACAGGTTGTATCTGTGTGAGAAAAAGAACTTAAAAGTAAAGGTATTTGCTAGTTTAGCCTATGCCCATTTTGTAACACTGATTAGTGTAATTAATCTGCCTTTGTGTTTGGAGGCTATGGGAAATTGTTGTTTTGATGGCTGAAGGACTAACAACAACAAAAATAAAAGCACCAAAACCCTTGTAGAACATATATTTGTGGGAAGTGAAAATGTTTTGATTAAAAGTGAAATGTATTGTGTTTGAAATAGATACATCTATTCATTATTTATATAAATACATAAACGCAGATCCTCATTTGCATTTTTGGAACATCTTCTATATGGGGATTTCAGTTCTTCACTATAGTTGAACAATAAATAACACCAATGTGAGTACCAGCATATTATTTGTGTTTATTTTAGCAATGCCTTGGGATATCTTGCTATCAATCAAGGCACACCCTTGTTCCTTCAGAGGAGGCAAACCAGTTCACTTCTCTGTCATCCATTTGCTTAAGTTATGTCAAATGCTTGATCAAACTCAGCACCTGTGTAAAAGCATTTCAGGTGCTTCACAAAAAAAAAAAAACTACTGGGGAGAAAGCGGGAGAACTCTTGTGTCAGAAAAAAGAATGTTTTCTTTACTTTCCTCTTCTAAAACTCAAATGTTCACAAACCATTTCTTCCAATAAATAAAATGGACCTTGAAGCATGGAAACTGAACCATAAATTGCTCATGTCTATTGCATTTAATATTATTCAAAAAGGAAATCTTACTCATCATGGATATTAGGGCACTGTTTTTTCTTCAAGGTATCATTTTCAGGTAGCCCTGTCAATAGCACTCTAGAAAGTCTAAAGTTAGGCCAGTTGAAAAATGCAAAGGCAGAACCCTCCCTAAGCAAAGTGTCATAATCTCTTCAGCTTCACTTCTTTCAGCAGTGTTTCCAATGGATTTTTTCTGCATTTAATTTTTGCCTGAGTGTACATTTACTCTTCAGAAGCATGGCAAGACAAAGAAATGCAAATGTGTTATGTTTTTATTTGTAATGTCAGGAAAGGATAACAGACACATGAAGGCCATCTCTGATGCTCAAGTTTTGTGTTCAAGGTTATTTCTTTAGTGCAACTCTGAAACTAAATGAGGGAACAGACTGTGCATTCTGAAAAAAATTAATTTACATTTAAATACTCCATTTATCAAAATATTTTTGCATGTAAAAATTCACATTTTTTACCAAGTGTTGTAAATCTAGTTAACTGTAGATTTCAGACTAAATATAATTATTTATTATAGAATATACTTGTCTACAGTTTGAGTTTTGAAAATCTATTCCAGTTACTCCCTTTTGCAAGGAGAAAAAAATCCTTCTGTGTTAATGTTACTGCACATCCTGCATCTGTCCAACAGAAAATTGAGGACCTTTGGCTACAAATGAACACTTTGCAGTTTCTCGCAATGGTATATGTCAGTTGTGTAAAATGTGATCAAATCAGAGCCTCAATAGCGTGCAGCTGTAGGTCTTTCTTGGAAGTCTGACTTCCTATTTAACATATTTCAGCAAAAATTTTGATTTCTAATTTTCAGTTTTTCTTTTTCATTCATGACTCCTTAAAGAACTTGGAAAAACAAGTCAGTTTTGTAAAGGTGGGGCTTGGTGCTGATTCATCATTACTTCTTATTGATTTTTAATGAAACTCCATCTGAGAGGGTGGATGTCCTACCTGAGGTGCAGCACTGTTGGTCTCTAATCACTCACATGTACCTGGGGCCCACAGTAAACCAGTACCATGGAAGAGGTGAGACGTTCTGAGTAAAGAGTGATTTCTGGAAATAGATCTTTAAAAAAAATGCTTAAAAAATAACAAAACCCCACATATTGCAAGACTTGCAACTAGTCAGACTTTGCTTCTTTGCTCTTATCATCGTTGGCTTTGCCTTAAGACAAACTCTTGAAGTGCCAGTGCTTGAAATAAAAGATGTGGCCTATGCTTATACAATTTAAGAGTTTTGCTTGATTTAGTTAGTACAAGTTTGTTCACCATACTGATACTGTGGACAAACTCAAAGGAATTAGTGACCTAAAGCCCATTTCCCCTTAAAATTGGAGCTACCTGCCTTCTCTCTTTCCTATTCCAGCTGTTACAGGGAAGAACAGTAGATGGATTTGCAGTGGGGTTTAAATATGACAAATCTAATGACTTCAAGGAAACGAAGAACTTTTACAGCCTAAGACTCTGCACTGGTGGGGTGAAATATCGAGCTGTTATCTAACTCTTAAATCAGTCCAGAGAACGTGGAGGGGCACGTGATGGGTTCTGCACAGAACCAAAGGATCTCTAACTGATTTATGGCTTTTGGACATTAGAGCTTCCTTAGAATTTACTCTGCTTCTTTCTTTTCTCTCTCTTTTCTTCTCCCTTCCTTTTATTTTGTCAATTATATAATGTATCAGTATAATTCATAAATACAGTGTGAAGAATGAAGGTGAATTCCCTCCCCACCTCCCTGAATTTTTTTCTTTTTTGTGAAAGGTAGGCTTTTGATTTTCTATTTTTTCTTCTGAGTTTATCTACCAAAGTGTTTGGAAATGGCTGAACTTCTGTAAAGATCTGGAGGAATTTCACTTTAGATTATAACATACATTCAATTTAGAAGAGGCTATGTAGGCAAAAACTGCCTAGTGCTGTTTATCCTTATCTATGATATTTAATTTTTAAATATCTGCAGATTCAGTCTGAAACAACTGATTTCCAGGGAGTGAAACAGGGTGAAGGCTAAAGTTTCCAATATTTCTCCTCAAACTACATGTACCCCTTGCCCCCATCCATTTGGGTTTTTTTGTTTTTCCCCCCCCCACCATGTTTTGTTGTCTTACAGGGACAAAATGTTCAGATATTAGATTTTTATAAAAAAAAAAAGTTAAGATAACAGTTTTGAAACTTATTCTGGTAGTAATATCAAATGAATTTATAAACGTGGTGATTTCTGTTTCACAGTTCCTGTACTGAAATCCCAGAACACATATCACAGATACGTGATAAGTTGGAAACATTTTTTTTTTTCTTCATTAAGGGAAAGTTTTAGACTGCTTTGCCTTAAAAATCTGTTTATGATAATAGAGATTACTTCTCTTTTACCTCTTCAATAAGCAGTAGAATCTGAAATGTGGGAAAGTTGAGACAAATGAACAAATGCGTGCATCATGAATTAAATTACTTTCTAGTTAGTACTTCCACACAGGGATTTAACACACCAAAGTTATGCATTTTATCTTAGCACATGATGGATTTATCCCAACTTTTTTGAATACAGAAAAATCACCTGACTACAAATGTCCCATAATAGCTGATGAATAGTCATTAAAATGTCCTGGAGATTTGTTTGAATCAACTCTGAACAAGGTACTCCTAGACGTAAATATTGTCCTAAAGAACTTAGGAAAGCTTTATCCGAGTCTGTGCCAAACACACTCAAGGTTGTCTTGGGCTGATAACTTGTCAAATAATATTAATTTGGGGTTTTTTTCTGCGTACATGATTTAGTTGTGTTTTTTAGATATGGTATGTACTATAGATGTCGCCTTAATAATTTTTGTTTCCATTTGTCTACTTAAAACTTCCTGTTCAATTTCTTTTGAGGCAGAAGTATTTATAATTTTTAAATATGAGGGGAAAAAAATCACCACTATTTATGCATGATACTCATGACCCTGGTCTCCAGTTTTGGAGATGAAATGCAATGGTAAGAATATGACATATGTTCTGTACATGAAAATCAATCTGTCTGCCGTGTCCCACTCCTAATTTTCATAAACCTTCATGTGTTACTGAGCTCTGCAAGTCCTTTACTTATTGAAAACTAAGTTAATAGTGAATGCCCTTTTTTCTGATCAGCACTCTTTTACTAGGTCTAAACTTTGACCTGGCATGTTTAATAAAGACTGGCTGAGGATTGGTGGTTTCCTGACAGCAGCTGATTCTTGTTCTCCTGATTACTCCTTTTTGACATGTGTTTGAGTAGCCAGTCCCCCTCATAGATGGACTGTATCAGTTTATAGGCTGTCCCTGTTCTACCTGGCTATTGAAAAGTCCATTGTCACCAGCTCAACCTCTATGAGAAGTATATTTTGCTATTGCAGATCGGATTCCTTCAAAGTGAAGCAAAATAGTAAAAATCAATATTATTAAAAAGTAATCGAGTTGTCATTCCCTAAAAGTTATCAGACAGCTTGTGCAAGGCAGCATATCCTATGCATTATTTAGAATAGGGAATTTATTGGCAATTTAGGAATGCCATCAGTCTTCTGTGTCATTTGTTGGATACTGTTGTCACTTTTAAGAGCATTTGTTATATAATATTCGACGCCTGGCTGCAAATACAGATTTTTGGAATCCACTGTGTAGGTGTGGATTTTCTCCTAAAATAATATATTCCAAATACTTAGTATGGCCATTTTTGTCAAATGACTTAGCTTGCAGTTTCCTTATTGTACTTTTTTTTTTTTCCTTCCTTTACTTTGTGATCCTGCAAATATATATTTTTTTCAGCTATCAGATAAAGGTCAAATTGCATAACATTGCTCTAGGAGATGCTGAAGGTTCTAAAGGCTCAAGTAAAGTTGTGGATTGGAGATGGTATTATCATATCATTATTTAAATATTGGTTAGTTATACATTATAAAAAGAAACAAAATCGGCACTTCTGTCCATGTGGCACAGGCCAAATGTAGCTCCCTTCATTTCCTCATATCTGTGCTTCTAAGTTTTCTCTCATTTCTGTAATTTTTACAGACATCCTTGTAGATCTAGAAGTGTCAAACCCATCAGAGGCTTAAGTGTCTACATCACTTAAGAATTCAAACTTCATTCTGAACTTCCTGAAGTATGCACAAGCATACACAAATTATGCAGCCCTTATAAGTAAATGTGGACGAGTGTTCTTGGATTGTGAAAGAATTTAATAAATATGTGCCTACCATATTCGCTGAATTAGGGCTGTTTGTTCTAAGTTCTTTTTATCATCTCTCAACCAAAATATCACCCACGCCTATTGTATTATCCTCTCTTCACCTTGAATATGAATAATTTAAGTGTTGAAATATAATTCTTTAACTCAGGGCTTTGTATTTGAAGGAAAAATATGCAGCAGAAGATGTAAACTGATAGTATAAAATGTCCTCAAGAAATGAGAGGAGAAAAGACCATGCTGTTTCTTTCTTCTCACTTTTTTTCCTTTCTCATCAAGGACTTCCATATCCTCTTTATCACCTCTTCCTGCATGTTGTTTACTTATTATGTATAAAACCTCTTCAGCTTTCTTTCAACAAAATAATTATGTTCTATTCACTTCTGTCTTTTCTATAACCCAATTCTGTATTATTTCACTTTGTCCTTGTCCACTTCCTTTATTTTTTTCTCCTCTCACTGTCGCATCTATTGATATATAAAATTCAAAGCTCGCTCTGTATCTTTCCTGTGCTAGTTTAGATTCTGTTCTGTAACTGATTTTTCTTACTGGCCAGTGGGATACTGCACATTTTCCCAAGAGGACTCAGCCACCACGAAATTACAGTTGGAGTTTTCTTAAAACACTGAAAGAAATTATCCAGTCAGCTCTAGACACTCCTCTTATTTCATATCAGAAAGGGATAAGTATTTCCCAGCATACCTGAATGGCTGAATATTGGATCCTTGGTTTTTTTTAGGAGAGTTTGTGGAATAATGGCTCCTGTGGTAAACATTCTTGCTTCAGTAAATACCGGATGTGTTGCAGGTAGAGAGTCTTGAGGTGACAATGAAAGTGATCAGTTTCTTTTAAATCAGTATTCAGCAAACTTTTGCCTTCGTGCCTTTATTCCCCAGTTTTAATTGCTATCCCCACAAAACCTTTTGTCTCTCATAGCACCAGTCCAGCAGCCAGTTTTTCATTATTACTGTGAGCCCCAGCCCTTAGAAGACAGCGGTTTTGCTTTATTGTCTGTTCATGACTATGACCTTCTCTAAGATTTTTTTCATCTATTTCATGTCCTTACCACAGAAATGGATGAAAATCTAGTCTGTTTCTATTAGCAGGATGAATGGAATTGTTCTTCAGTTGTACCCAAGCACTTCTATATTAGATCAAATTGCTTCATGGTTAGGCAGAATGTCTTTCAATTTTTTTCCCCTCTATCATTAGGATTGCAGAGAGCTCAGAAACTGACAGAAGTTCTACTGAAGCTCCTAATTTTTTTTCTAAAATTATTGCTTGTTGATACCTAGGTTAATGAATAACACATTAATATTTTAGGTGAATTTGTGGCATTCAATTTTAAAAATGTCAGCATGGATTTAGATGGGAATTTATTATGGGAGCTATTCTTCAGCAGTTTGATAGCAGTCTGACTTAAAAATAGTTCTTCACACTTTAGGCTTTTTTATGCCAGTTTTTCTAGAAAAGGGTATTTTTTGAGGACTTGCTAATGGAACTGCAACACTGATATCAAATCTACATTAAGTATGTTAATTTCATTAATAATATTAAGTTTTATAATTGTTTACAAGAGGTTGAGCATTAACAGGACAGGCAACCAAAAGTCAGGCAACTTTGTCAGTTCCAATATTATAGCAAGATTACAGTAAAAATGAATGACTCTTATAGGAAGCTCATTTTTTAATGAGTATTTTATTCATTTCGTTTCCAAGGTCAGACTATGGCTATGATAGCAGCTTTTAAGAAAGGAAATTTTTTCATTTGGTGTGCATGGCAAGAGACAGCAAAGGGCCTAAGAACTCTAGCATTTTAAAAGATTTAGTGTAGAGAGCACAACAAAAAATAATTTATCATTGCAGTTACTGTAGTTTGCCTTTCCACTCTGTGGAAAGAAGAGGGAGAAGAGAAGCATGAAATGTTCCTAGCTTTGAGGTGTGGAATTAATGGAGAGTTTATGCCTAGTCTGTTCCTGTGTAGTGAGTTCTTTACAGCAGCTAAAGTGAGTACGTAACAGGGTAGCAGTTGCTGTGAATGGATCATGGTCCTTGTTGAGCCTGAAAGTTCTTATAAGCATGTTTTAAGAGCAGGGCATCTAAATCCAAGACTTCTGCATTCATATTAGCTCAAAAGCCCACACCTCTTATTTATATTAAGTGTTTTTTTCACTGTGTGTTAAATTAATTCTGTCTCTGGCATTTTTTCCTCCAAGGAGATTCCTTCAGGTTTCACTTTGCTAGAACTTGTTACAACTTATACATATATAAGTTGTATATTGGGCTGAAGTACAGCAAAAGAANTTGTGGAGAAAGACCGTGTCTTTTGAGCCTCACTATTAGCATTCTTTTTAACTGTATAATGAAAATTATACTTTCAGCTATGGAGAATTCGGAATATACAGGGACTTTTACCCGTGTTATTTCTACTAGCTGACTGATGCACTCTGGCTTTCCATTTCTTAAAATTCTAATAATTGAACACACCTCCTCTAACCTTAATACAACGGCTACAATGAGCCATAGATAATTTGAACCATGATCTCGTTGCTTTATACACTTGAAATGTCTTGGGCGTTTACTCCCTGCTTTAGCCAGGGAATATCACTCAGTGTGTTCCCCCAGAGGCAGCAAGAGTGGCTCCTATCCTCACGGTGCCCTGTAAATGTAAAGCCAATAAGTGACTCCCTTCCTCATGATGAAACCGTAAAGCCATAATGGATTGGATAATGACTGAGAAAGTAGCCTTAGCAAGGTGTATATCTCTATATCAATATTTTCTATGTTGCATAATATGAGATTAGTTATGCTATCAGGATTTATTCCCTTTATTTAATGGAATATTAAATAGATAATGATAATAAATAATAAATTCCTTACTTCCAAGAAGTTGAGCATCCTGAATTCCAGGCACATCTTTAACTTCCAGTTCTCTTTTCCATAGACTGGTGTGAGGATATTTAAGTATGGACCTCACTGAAAACAGGTTGAGTCATGAAAAACAGATGTGGTCATGCTGTTACAGAATTTTTGGGCTGAAGTACAGCAAAAGAATGGTATTTCTATATTTAGTATCCTTTATTTCAAGGGATCCTGAATTCAGAGAATTACAGCCTGTTGTCTATACCAACCTTGTCTTCTTTGAAAATGAGCTTAAGTCTTCAAAAAAAGATAAATGTTTTGCTTATAATTAAAAACAAAACCAAAATCTGCTTGAAATCAGAATGTATTTTAATGATTTTGACAGTAAAATGTGGACACCTTTTGAGATTTTCATAGTTATTTTGGCAAATTGGTAGTTGTGGAAGACATTGCAGTTGCTGTTTAGTTTTCTCATAACTATATCTCTTTATGTATCTCAAAATAAAAACTTGGAAACAGGTTATAAAATCC
The DNA here is from genome assembly GCA_013399875.1 of Gymnorhina tibicen. Lineage (NCBI taxonomy): Eukaryota > Metazoa > Chordata > Aves > Passeriformes > Artamidae > Gymnorhina > Gymnorhina tibicen. The sequence continues at coordinate 20,861 of VXAZ01002150.1, forward strand.
AGCTAGAGAATGACATGATTATGGATTCTTTCATAAATAAATGATAAGAACAAAGATTACCATGAATAGCTGTTTGTTTTTAATTTTTAAGTAAGAAAAACCGACAAGCAGTGTTACTTATGGGAAATCACACCTGCCGTAGCATGGGATAGTAAAATATATGTCCATTTATATTTTTTATGAAAGAATATGCAGGTTTAACATTTAGACAGCTTAAGGTTTCTGTTGCCCTTTTAGTTCTTTTCTATTACTTATAACTGACTGGGGGATGTAAATGGTATGGCATAGAGCTGCACCCTTTTAGCACAACATTTTTAGTGGATTTTTCAAATTACTTTTGTGGGGCTTTGTAGAATGGTGTACAGATACATGACTGCTGTTTGGGTAGGAGATTTGTCTTTTAAGACGAAGGAAATGAAATCCTCAACATTAGCAGTATTTTTGTTATTGTCCTTGTAGGATTTGCCTTTCATGGCATGTGTGAAACACCCCTTAGGCTAATCAGATAGAAGCGCTAAAAAAAAGGCATACTTGGAATAAAATTATAGTATCATGATTTCTTTCATAGTATCCCTTTTGGGGAAGGACAGAGAGGGGAAGATAGGGCAATTGGCCCACAGAGGAAAAAAGATCAGTTATGAAAAAGGCTGACATGTTCCTTGGTTTTGTTTGCCTTTTTTATTTTAAGGTACTACAGGCCAGTACTAACGTTATTGAATAGCACCAAGGACACATTATCATCCACCTTCTACTTTTTTATTTAACTGAACACATGTTCAAAGACAAATAATGTCTGTTAGCTAAAAGTCTTGTTCACAGAAAGGCTATCCCTTCACATTTATTCCAGGCCAAGTAAAGCTGCCCTACAATTTTGTTAATGGCCACCTTTTTAAAAACAAATAATAACCTCACCCCAAAAATGTCACCACCACTCCCTCCCCTTCCCAAACCCTATTGATAGTCAATGAACCATGCAGAGAAAAATTCCACTCTCAGTGTCTCCTGATACGTTCTGTATTAGAAGCCTTAGGTGGGAAAAGTTCGTAGTTGCTTCAGGGGAGGCTCAGACTGGACAAGAGGAAACATTTCTTTAGAGAGTAAAAAGTCAAACACTGGAAGCAGCTTCCAGGAGAGAGAGGTGGCCGATGCCCCAAGCCTGTCAATTTTTGAGGTTATTTTTTCCTGTTATGACAATTATACCAGTGAATCCGTTAAACTGAAAAGCTGGATATTTCAAAACTGAACAAAACTGTGTCTAAAGCTTCTCCTATTCAATATTTCTTGAATATGAGATATTTTCTGGTCACAATAAAAAGTCTCTACTGACATGGAGGAAGAAATGGTCAACTAAGAGCAAATAATAAGCCTTAGTTAAAAGGGTTATAGCTATAATAAAAAACTATAAAGGCTGTGCCAGTTTAGTGCTAATGCTTACTTGGAAGAAAAGTGGTTTATTGATTGGAAATTTGTTGTAGGATTATTATTGTAGCTTCGCTTTTATTGTTTTCTTGAAACATAGCTTTGCACACCATGGTCATTTCATCGTCAATTAATTTAGGAAAAAGAAAAATGTTTGAAACAATGTTAAAGAAAAGAATTTCTGTAGTTGTTCAGGCATCCAGAAAATGTTATAAATATTAGATAAGCAGTAATACCTGGAAACTAAAACTAAACTGGAATGCAGGGATGGTCTCAAGAAATGGGCAGATTTAACTCCAAACTTTTATATAATATCAGTCTATGACTGTACTTCCAGAGACTTCAAAGCAATGCATGAAAAGTAACTCCATTTTCTGGCTAACATGATGACTCTTGGCTCATTAATGGAAACATGGAAAGTGAGAATTGAAGATATGTATAAAAATGAGGATCCAGTAGCACAGTCCATACTTACAGGGAGAATCATTGATTCCTCTGGCTTATCTGAGAGGTCCAGAAACAATTTTTTCAGAGATATTATTTTTAATGACCTATAAAGCCAGGCTTACAATAATTAAAATTTGAGGAATGTCCCTGAAATTACCCATGAGGAAAAATATAAATAAGGAATCTTAAGAAGTAAAATGGCTTGATTTGTGTTTCTTTTTTAATCAGAGGAGAGAGGTATTTCTTCAGTTCTGAAGGGTGGGAAGAATTGTGCAAACGCAGTCTTTCTGCTGAAAACCTGAATTCTGGCCAAGTAGCTTAAACTGTACATTTTATATTGATTGTTAAAGTTAGGAAAAATGAACATCACTGTTTTGGTACAAATGTTTTTGGTGTTATGCTAAATTTGAAGTTAATTTAGGATGGGATTCTCTGCACATTTTCTTTGTGAAAATGTCTTGACTTTATTCTGGTGAGGGATAAGGTTGATTTTTTAAACTGTGAAAATGTATGAAGAACAAATAAAACATCATTAGACCAACTTATAAGAAATTTGAACACTATAAATTTACACACATTTTGTGTATATAGCTAGAGTACCTGCCACTTACATGTAAAATTATGTATGTTTTATCAGTCATATTTTTTGATTTGCAACAGCAGATTGCAAATCTTGTTAATTTTCTGTTTATTCTCTTCATTTAGTGTAATTTCGTTGTTTCCCATTTAGAATAATTCATTAGACAAGTTGCTTTTGAGTTGGAAAGTCAAATGCACTCTCTCTTTGTTCACGACAGTTGTAGCTTGTTGTCCTTCTGTAAGTGGCCCTTCTGGAAACCATAGTGCCTGAACAATTGCTGATAGCACTGCAAAAAGACCTCGTGTAAAATGAGACTCACTGTGTTCCTATTGATTTTAGTACAGATGCCGCTTATCCACATGATAGTCAGACTCCACTTTGTTATGGTGATGGAATTCACCCGTCAGTACTCCAAACGTGCAATTGTAACATAGTGGTACCTGAGGCCTCAGAGCTACACACCAGGTAGCTAAACTCTGCTGGTTTTGCACGCTCTGGTTCATGCCTTCCCAGTAGACTCCATCCTTGTTTCACTTCTACACTCACAAGCTGAGTCACAGAATAGCTGGGGTTGGAAGGGACCTCTGGAGGTCATCCAGCCCAACCCCTCTGCCAAGGCAGGGCCACCTCCAGCAGGTGACACAGGAACGCATCCCCGTGGGTTTGAATGTCTCCAGAGTGCGAGACCCCATGTCTTCCCTGGACAGCCCATTCCAGTGCTCTTCCACTCTCAATGTAAAGAAGTTCTTCCTCGTGTTGAGGTGAAACATCTTGTGTTTTATTTTATGGCTGTTACTCCCCGTCCTGTCGCTGGGCACCACCGAAAAGTTAGGCACCATTCTCTTGGCACCTGCCTTTGAGATATTTATGGGCATTGATGAGATCCTCTCTCAGGCTTCTCTTCTCCAGACTGAACAGGCCCAGCTCCCACAGTCTCTCCCCATAAGAGAGATAATCCAGTCTTTTAATAATTTTTGTGGCCTCCTCTGGACTTTCTCCAGTAGCTCCTTGTCTTTCTTGAACTGTGGAGACCAGAACTGAACACAATACTTGAGGTGTGGCCTCACCAGGGCTGAGTAGAGGGGGAGAATCAGCTCCCTGAACCTGCCTTCAATAACACAATAAACATTTAGGCTTGCTTTGTGCATATCAAGAGATTTAATTGAAAAATAACCCAGCTATTCAGGAATCTAATTATATTATAGTAGATAATACCTAACCTTTATACCATTAAATAAATACAATTGTGTAGAAGAAGAATATGTGTGTACAAAAGAAAGTGCAAATGAGTGTGATATTTTAATCTATTTGCATTTTCTTGTTTGGACTATTGCATATGTATAAATTAAGTATTGATAGATTTTTAAAATTGTTTTTAATGCTATTTAAGGGACTTCAGACATACATCTCAAAGCAAGGGAAGTAAATGTGACTAAATCTCCTCAGCAGCTGTGAAAATTTTAATCGTGACTGATAAATTGTGCAATAGCTAATTCCTGAATCAGCCAAAGTATATGAGAAGCTAAACTGCAGAGGGTCAATATATTTCAATAGAAGTAAATATTATTCTGTATAAATCTAATTGCCCGACCGAATTTTTTTTTGCACTTCTATGAAATTACATACCTCTAGTAGGCTGAAATTGTAAGGGCTAAAGAAACAAACTTAGTTTGAAAATACAGTCTGTCATTACAGCTTTACTTTGTGTGTCTGACACACTTGAGGGTTTACGTTTTCATCCCATGATTCCTCATGAACTTCAGCAAGACAATTTTCAAGTCTGACTATGAACACAGGATTGTTTGGCAGAAAGAACAGTTTAAGTCTTTAGAGGTGCATCCAGGTTCCCTCTGTGTTGATTTCCTGCTATTGAATGACTGAAACGCTTTGCAAATAAATTTAAACTTTGCTTTGAAATAAAATATTCCCATTTGTGGCTACTTTAACAGACAATAAATTGTTGCTTAGTTAATTTTAATTTTCTTCCTTTCCTTTTTACCTTTGTGTGGTATAATTTCATCTGTCTCCTGTAGTACATTGAACAAGTGAAAATATTGAACTAGAAAGAAAAGTAACAGAAGGGCTAGCATGTGCACCTGAAATTCAGGTTCCAAGTTTTATATCAACTATTTCTAAAGCCATAACAAACAAAAGAAATAAAGTTTATATATGCTTTCAATAAAAAGCCTCTACTGCATAGATAAAATACAATGTACTGCTAAAATACATTTATATTTTGTAACTCAAGATATAGGGAATAAACATTGCACTAACAAAACAATATAAAACAAGCAATATTTTTGTCTAGTGATACATAAAACTAACAAATAATGTGTTAATGAAGGGCTATAATGGCTGTTATTGTGCTTACAGTTATAGGAAAGATAAGTCTAGTTGCTTCAAACAATTCATTTTGTGACTATTTTTCACCTTTTTGTTCACAGAAGCAGACTACACCAAACTGTGCTTTGCAGGTCATTTAGTAAAGAATTTCAAACTAAATTTATTGTGACTGTGATACCAAAATATAGGGATAGGAACCACATCCATAACTTTTGTCATTAAGTTTTACTTATTACTAGCAAGCTTTCTCCAAGATCTACCCCTTATTAACTGCTAGAGATAGCATTCACTCACGAGAGATTTAAATGTCATTGGTTACAATCTTATTCATAATAAATTCCAGTTTGCAGAGCTTTTTCTTTGCCGTAACTGGAGGCAGAACTATCATAGTCACTAAAGCACATATTTTTTTCTAATGAAATTTTAGACCTTTAAACGCCCAAACAGCAACCACAAAAAAACCCTCAAAACTGAAAATTACGTTTTTAGCTCCTTTCAGTACAACAAGATCTCTTTTAACTAATTTGAACCAGAGTCACAGTTCGGTAAGATATGATGCAGATCCCATATTACAAATCTTCCTTTGAAAAGGAAATTATACTTCCCTGGAAGAGGCAATACGCTCTGAAGTACAAAATTCTGAACTAGTACTCATGGTTATATTTGGTTGTTTCTCCTCCCAAGCTATGGGTGGTGTTCAGTATATCCTTCCTATGCCATCCCACACTTTTCTCACTTCTAGAAAGGCAATTATATTTTCCTCAGTGTTTTGAACTCCATGAGTGAAAGCCAATACATATTAATTAGGTATTTCAGAATATTTTTTTACAAATCCAAATCTTAATTTTTTTTACAAATTTGAATGTAAGTAATGCAAACATATGCTATTTGATGTTTCCTCACAATCACTGCATCTGATTCAGAACTTATAATTGGGTCCTTTGCAAGCAATTATTCCACTGTGATAGTCTTGCAGAGGTTTGGAAAAGAAGCAAACCAGAATTTTATCAATATTTAATACTTTAGTTACTAATGATAATAATTAAAATATTTGTTTGTTAATTGATACTAATTAAACAGCAATTAATGATTAATAAAGGAATTATAACTTTAATATTTATAACCCACATTTTAGAAATACAGGAGCACTTAATGTGGTTGTACAGATTGAATTTTTCCCAAGTTTTTTGTCAGATACATTACATTTGTATAACAGTTAAGAAAAAAAAAAAAGGATATAGCTGTTTCATAAAAATATATCCTTTCTAAAATTAATTGTTCTGCATCCTGGTTACGTAAGCAATGGCATGAGGCTGTGTCAGGGCAGGCTTAGGTTGGATATCAGGAAAAGGTTCTTCACCCAGAGGGTGGTTGGGCACTGAACAGGCTCCCCAGGGAAGGGGTCACAGCACCAAGCCTGACAGAGTTCAAGAAGTGTTTGGACAAGGCTCTCAGGCACATGGTGTGACTCTTGGGGTGCCCTGTGCAGGGCCAGGAGCTGGACTCGGTGATCCTGATGGGTTCCTTCCAACTCAGGATAATCTATGTCAAATGTGTTGATCAATCAAAGGCCACCGAAAAGGCAGCCTATATTTAACAGGTTGTTAATGACACTGTTTAATTCTACTGGTTTAAATACAAGGACTCTCTATAGAAAATTTGACTTGTGCAAAATTCTTAAACTCAGCTTGTTGGCTAAATTTTACTCAAAAGAAACAGCTTTCCTGTTTTTCCTAGACAGCCTTGCATGTGATCTCTTCCAGTTCTTCTGTCTCCTCAAAAGCATCTTATGAGAGGATGACTTCTCTTAGCTTTAATTCTCCTTGCCTAAGCATTGCTTAGAGAAATGGCATAAATTAGTGTACTATGACCTCGAATGACATGGTGGAGAAAGTGTGTTGAAGTCAGAATATGTTTGAACCCTTTAAAAAGAGTAAGCAATGGCTTAACAATAATTCAGCAAGGATAGTTATAAAAAATTTAAGTTACTAAATTTCTTGTAGGTTCAGAGCAGACTCTGCAAGGAGGATTTTGTTACCTTTTGAAATATGATGTGGCTACATACTTTTATTGTGGCATAGTGCTTTTAATTAGATCAAATTATTTAATTTTAATATTTAATTATTAAATATGTCCTCATGAGAAATGAATCTAAGTTTGTGTTTAGTATATCTGTCTTACAGAAATGTCTGCCAAGTTATGACAGACTCCAAGTTAAGTACATTTGTTCTCTCTAGTACTTTAATTTTTGCTAGTAAAGGTCTGTTGGTATGAAACTTGAGATTTTAAAGCATGATTATATTTTGTAAAATTGTTGCTAAATATAAGCCTGTGTTTGTGATTCAGAAGATAATTATGATCACAGGATATTTTTATGGGCACAAAATTTGTGATACAATTTTTTCACTTCTTCAGTTTTGTAACTCTGTAGTTACATTTGTGTTATTTTTAATATTTGTACTGTTTTCATGGTGGTCAGAAATGTTTTGTTTTGACAAAATTTATAAATACAAATTGCCAGAGAGTAGTTAGCTGGTGTCTTCGGGATATTCTCACTACAGAAGAATTAAGTCATCCAGATTTCCTCCTATCTTTGACTATTTGACCTGTCTCTGCTGCCCCCACACCCCAATATATCTCTTCCTAGGCAATCTCTTTTTCTTGGAGATCTGGCACATTGCCCCAAAAGGGCTGGAGAGCTTTTAGATGTAGAACTATTTGCCCCCAGTGCTGAGGAACAAGCTGTGCTGCAAGCGCGCAGCACAAGCTGTACTGCTCCGAAACACTATTGTCTGTCTTTTCCCATCTGCTGCTAAAAGCATCATCACTTCCCTTCAGTCAGATTAGAAAGACTATTTAAAATCAAAGAAGAAACAATGTCCACCAATGTTATATCTATAACATCTTCATTTCTTTATAGCTACTTCCATTTGAAAATTTCAGTGTCACATACATGAGTTAATTCTGGTGTTCTCCTTAACAAGAAATTTTGTTTTTTTCCCAGAAGTAAGCAGCACAAAGTGCCTGTCCCTAAAACCTAGACAGCTATCAGAGACAAAATGAAGGACTCTTACTCAGAAAATCTTACTCTGATGTGAGTACAAGCATCTTTTATAGCCTAATTACAGGTTACACATGAATTAACTTTTGGACACTTTCTAAATGAAAGGAGATGTCTATTTCAATAACTGCCTTCCAGTCAAACCTAAGCTGATGAACTGAAGTGTCAAAGTTTAACAGATCTTTTCTGGCTATTAGTTATGTCATTGTTTAAAAACAAACAAATAAACAATACCCTTCCAACGTCCAAAACACAAAAGTTTTACTGTCATAAGGAAATACCATTTCTTTAGTGTCTTATGTGAACATATAATGCTGGTACTGGCATAAGGTAATTTATAGTGAAGGTTAAAGTAAGAAAATGACTTAATGGTGTTGAAAATATCTCAGAGAGTTAAAAAATTGAAGAATATTTCTTTTTCTGAATTCTACAAATGATTCTGGAATAAATATTAATCATGAAGTTTTTTACACCATATGCAGATTCTTCAAACTTACTCGATTTGAGAATCAAATGGTAGCAAGCTGAGAGGAAGAGCAAATCTGCAAGGACAACTGTGCTTTAGCACTTAAAGGAAAAAATACATACTAACTAAAGTGGAAGTTCACAGGTGTAGCTATCTTACTACAGAGCAATGTGAAACTGGAAATCAAGTACCTGGACTAGAATTCTACCAGAAGAAAAATGTGTTTTCCATGTGATGCAAAGTAGCTAATATGAGATTAAAATAAGTAAACAAAACACATTAAAAAAAAAAAAAAAACAGATAAATTTGGTAATTTTAAAATATGTTAATTTTTAAATAACACAACTCATAAGTCAGCGCCATAAAATTTCTAATGCATAGTAATTTTTTACTTTACAAATATGCACTTGAAATCATAACACTTTGGTTGTAGACTTGTATTTTAAAGAAACCCCAACAAAACAAACCCCCATAGTCCAATACTGAGTATTGTTTTGTCATATTGTTGGATAGTGCTGTGACTGGTGTTATTTATTCCTGAATAGGTCTGAATAGGGGTGTGTTTTCAGAACATGCTTTTGAGAATTATGAAAGATATTCTAGAGGATTTGTGCCTATATAGTCATCTAAAACAAGTCACTGAATACTTCAATGAAAAGTAAAGGATGCAGAGAACAGTCAAACTGAATGCGGGATCCTAAAACTAAAAGCAATTTTGAGAAAAAGTAGGACAAAGGGTGTTTTCTCTGTTTCCTCCACATGTATGAAAAATCCTGTCTTTGTGAAGTACAGTGAGTACACAATAGAAGTATTTTGCTTATTTTTTCCTGACTTCATTGGGAAGGTTAACTTTCTGTGAGATCTGAAGCTCTAGAAGAAAACCTTAAAGAATGAAACCTCTTCTGCTTTAGCTTAGTACCCTTCTCTGACTGCTGTTTGTTTGGCACCAGTCACATTCTGGGACAAAGAACATTGTGGCTGAGCTGCAACCATGCCACCAGTCTTTAATTCCAAACTGTTAAAATCCTCTGCAAGCCTTAAGCAATTTTTAAGGAATTAATCCCTTGTCAGCCTCATGGTTTAACAGCTTGGGTTTTTGTAATGATATTCTCTATCCCCATGATTTGTAGTAGGCAGATTGTTTACTAAACAGATTAAAAACCAAGACAGAGAAAATTGAGCCAAACCTCTAGTCTTTGTGATTACACATAATTTTCTAAAAAGTAATGCTAAATGTTTTCATGGATTCAGAAAGAACCTGGACAAATCTGGGTGAAAAAAACTCAAATGAAGCATGCTGAGTACAAAGGGACCACCTTAGCATTGGAAATCCTTTGTGGTTTAGGAGGTTGTAAGAGTATCCTGGAAAATTATCACTCTGTTTTTGGCCTTTTATTCTGGCGGAATCCACTGCTGTAGAGAGAAATCTGGGCAGGATGGTCTGTTTCCTCTTATTCTTATAATTTCTCTTATATATGTTCTCACACAAATTCTAACATGATTCAGAGTAATCTCTCCAGTTTCACAACAGCTTCAGAAACTTTATGTCAATACATAGATTTTCAGTTGCTTTAATGTTGTGAGAATTTTGAACATTCTGACTTCCAGTACTATTGTTCTTAAAAGAAAATGACATTGATGCTGAATTGAAAGATCCACCTCTTTAAATAATCCCAACGTTTAAACTCATTAGTAGGCTTAGATTTTCAAACATTTTGAACCACAGTAAAAAAAAAAAAAGATGCTGTAAATTGGTGTGAAGAGAAAGACATCTCCTGTGTTAATATCATTAAAAGTGTTTGACTAGTCTATGTTGATGATACCAGATAATAATTAATGTGAGAAGAACTTAGAATATACTAATTTAAGATGTTGCTGTTCCTAGCAAGTTTTAGAAAGAAGTTCAGACATAGGGAAAGAGTTATTGCTCATCTAAAAATGAATTCTATTTGGTGGCTGAAGACAGAATGGATCATTCAGTACATTCTGAAAAATCACTGCGATGAACTTTCAAATCCAGTGTTGAGTATTTATATTTTTAAAGATGACTTCACAAAAGAATGTGATACTAGGAATATCTTTGATAAAGAATAGCTTTGAGATTTGGAGGCTCTAAAATTTGTATGACTCTAAAAGCCACCTGAACAATCTGGAAAAGTAAACAAAATCTTTAAAAAGACAGTTTGCACACAGTACCGTGCAGGGTGGCATTCATATATTGAGTCAACCAAATAATCTGTTAAATCTTTTACATAATCTGAAGAGAACACCTGTAAATGACATTAGTTCTAGTTTTTCCCTTACATTGAAAATAAGCAGCTTTATGTTGCAAAGTGTGTTGTAAAACTGTGTCAAAATCAGTAACGTGAACAGGTATACCTGGGCACTTTTCTTTAAATGTCTCTGATCTAGAATTCCTTTTTGTACTTCACTACACCCTATGCTCAGCCATTAGACCACCAAACTGCAGATGAGGAGCGTTGAGCTTTGGTAAACAGCTGAAAAAAATTTGGGTAGCTCAGTACAAGGTTGCTCAGCACAGGTGTTTATGTAATTATGATGTATTAGAAAACCTCGTTGTTCAATAGCCTTCAAGCTGCCTAGAGAGTAAATTCCAGAACTAGCAGAACGTTTAGTAGAGGTGAATACCTCTGAACAAGACTGCAGCAATCACCTTTTAGAGGGAGTATGGACATCTTACTTTCACAGGTCAAGGCACCACTCCCTCGAATGTGGTGCTTGCATGCCGAGTAATAGACACGATGGCTTCTTTCTCCACCTCCTTCATTAGCAGGCAAGTTAGAAAAGAACTCACCAGGCAGATATTTGAGCAATTGCTGCAAAAAGAGGCAGTGGAAAATGCTGCAGTTGTTCCAGCAGCAGAGAGTGTGTCATCAGCATCCATTACCTCTGTGCTAAGGACAGGGGAAACAGCAGTCGGAAAAACGCTGGAGTTAAAGTGTCCTGGGAATAGCAGAATGCTTACCATTTATTTATACTAAAATGCAGTTTAATTGTGATTTTATAGATTTCTGCATATGTAGGCAGAGGCTGGCCCAAAGAGAACATTAACAGCCTTCACCTCAATGAACACAAATGATGGAGTGTAGAATGAGCATGCCAATACAATTTCTACTCAAAGTCATTTCTCCTTAGAAGTCACTTTAACTAGATGAAGCTGTCTCCAAGCCATTTAGAAGATGTTTAAAATCATTTAATCATAAGAAAATGTCAGAGTATTTTTGCAATCAAACAAAACCTGCCACTTCTGTACCGTACGCACCTTTAAGGACATTACAGGAAATCTCAAATCTTACCATGCTAAAGTAAGAGTAGTATGTATTTTTAGCCCCATTTCACAGACGAGAAGCAGAAGTGCTGTAACTAGAAAGAAACCACGCAAGATAATAAAACCACTTCGACTGAAACTTTCATCCAGCCAATCTTTTTGCTTCTGATGCATGAGAAAGGACAGAGTGGCAGCTCTCCCTTTATTTCTTCTGCCTTTCCTCACCTTGCATTTGAGCTGTAGGCTGTGATTTAGCATTGTAAGAGTAGCCTGTCAGGGGCCCTTTTCCATGATGCAGGCTAGTCTGATTTCAAGCTCATTGCAGATCCAAAGCATTGCAACAAATGGCAACAAACACCACAATTATACTGAAAAGGTGTGTATTTTGGTATTACTGCTTCCGTCTACTAACTTTGGGTTTCTTAATTTTGACGTGAAAAAATATGAACATTCATTCTTTGTTCTCTGTTCATGATTTTAAATATCTAAGAGTTCACTTTGCCAAGCCAGTATGTCAGGGTTTGTTTAGTACTGAGAGCAATTCACACTTTTGGGGTTTTTTTAGCCCTGCCTTTTTTGACAGTCCTCTTTTTTTAGCTGAGGAGACTGAAATGAATCTGTAATTCAGGATAGAACTGTGCCATGACTGTACATGATGCCATAATGATGTTCTCTTTTACTGTCTGTTCTTTCCCTTAACTGCTTTTTCTTATTCTGCTTAGCCTTTGCCTGTCACTGAGTGTTGGGCTAGTAATGCTTTCCTAGGATTATGGGCAGTGACAATTAAATATCTCTTCTGAATGATAACAGCTTTGTTAATGATCATCACTCTGTATTTATAAAGAAGAGATTTCTCCCCTTTTCATGTACATTATCTCACTCCTATCAACAGTGATGTTCATTTGCTCCTTGTCCCATAACTGACTGATACCTTGAGATCCACCGCGTCTCTTGGCAGTCAGTTTTCATCACTATTATTTTAAAGAATTTTGTTATCTTCAGAACACTTAGTCACCTCATTATTCCCTTCTTTTTCTAGATCATTTATGTTGAGCAGTAGATATCCCGGCAGAGCTCCCTGAGGGACTTTGCTGTTAAACCTCTACTTTTGTTGAAGCTGATCACTTAATCCTACTATTTAAGCTATTAATTCATGAGGAGACCTCCCCTCTCGTCCCAGGACAGCTGAATTTCCCATGAGTTGAGATATTATCCTAGACCACAGTGTTTTTAAATTATTTACAGCAACTCTAACAAAACAATTTAGTACTTAATATCAAAATTCTCAGTCTATATATTACAATATTAATGTAAAATAAAATTCAACCACCTCCCTCCCCAGAACTCCAGCTGATAACACCAGCAAGACATTTATAATGTAAACCTTTAAAGATTTAGCATTTTAAATTATGTGGTAAAGGTTCAATTTAAGTTAGATACCTATACCATGAAGAGTCTTCTTGGATGTACTCCTTGGCAATTTCTGGTTTAACAGTGGGATATTTTTCTGTAAATTAAAGATGAATTAAAGTAAGAGAGGAAGTTACCAGGCTGCAATGTTAATGGTTGGTTCTGTGGAGCTGAGTTCATTTTGGAAAACACAATTTACAGTTCTTGACAGCTAGGTAGTAATAAGATAATTGATGCAAAGTTGTAATACCATTTGGCCCCACTTGAGAGACAAAACTTAATATTAAAATATTTTTGACTGACAACATTGCCATTTATCTTCCTAGCAGGAGTCAAGTGAGAACAATAAAGTAAGAAAAGCTCTCTGTGCTCCATCCGTATCAGCTGCCATCATACTTAAAACAAATGATGCGAACAACCCCACTAAGATTGTGTTCGCTCAGATTTTTTGGATTTCAATACCCGTAGTGGAACTTCAATACACTGATAGGATTTGAGAAGTTCTCTGGGTATGACACTTTGTGGACTAGAGAGAAAAAACCAAAAGCTTAGACATCCCAGGTGTCATCAATTCAATCACCAAAATTAGACGGCTGTTATGTAAATTATGCAAATATGAGACTCAACCTCTTCGTTCATATTTGAGAAATGAAATATTTAATGATGTTGACATTTTTAATTATCATCAGGCCTCTGAGTTAACTCCTAAGTGGGATCAGTGTTATTACAGGATCTTTGCAGACTCCGGTGGACATTTCTGCATTCAATCAGACTTCATTGAACATGTATGTGTTAGCTGTGCTTGAGTATTTGAAACAATGGAAAATAAAGAAAGAAATTTTCAAAATCACCAAACAGATAAATTAATAGGGCCCTTTGAAACTGGTCTGTTCTTTGACAATGGTCAGAATCTGACCATATTATGATGAACATTTTTCCCATATCTTTTCCCATACCCCAACATTACTTTTGATGTAAGTTTCAAAAAAAATCACAAAACTCCATTATTGGGATGGAAATGTTATGAGAAAAGAAATATCATAACTGTGAACTTTTAAATTTAAATTTATTTATCTGTCTCACATCACTAAACTATATTGTTCCTTAGATTTACTTAGCAGGCAGAAAATAAGAGTCAAGAGATAGGCCATTCCAAAAATTTAATTTCAGCTCTCTCATTGACATGCCTCACAGAAATTTCCTGATAGCTAAACCTCAGCTTTTCCATCAGCAAAAGAGGGATAACAGTGCTTAACTAAATCACAAAGCCAGTGATATTATTGCTGTTGTTTGTCCTATTTTGTAAGTAGATGTAATCATCTGTGTTACACAGAACTTTCTGAGAGGAATCTACCTATCTAAATGGAGATCTTAAAATCCTGAGGATTAATTAATTTATGTTTGCAGAGTTCTTTGAAGCTGTGTAACACTATATAAATGTTAAATATTATCTACTCCTAACCATTGGCTATGACTTTCGGTAGGTACTGCATATCTCAGTGCACGCTATCACTACAGCCCAAGTCCTGTAAAACTCATAAAATTATTAGTTTTTCTGTTAGTATTCTTTCTGTCCTCTTCTCTAACCTTCAGACTCTTTGCCTAGCCCGCTAAAAGAAAAACTGACGCGTAACTACTCAGAAAACCATTTCGGCCATTTTAGTGTGTTACTTTTACTGCGTAGAAACTCTCCATCTTACCTCAAAGTAAATTTGAAAAAAAAACCAACAAAACAAACCAGCACAGAATGATGCAAGAAAGCTGCTGAAAGTCTTTAATAAAAGTCCTCACTTTCTGTCCTTGAAACAAAGCTCCTCCAATCCCTTTCCTCCAGCACGTGGCTCCCTGTGATGATCAGTACCTCAGACTCCTGCTGTTGGAGCACGTCAGTGACACATTCTGCAGGCCTGTAGGGCAGTGGGAGGTGGCCACTGGAGCAAGTTCAAGCGTTGGGAGCTACCACTGAGGGTGTTCTCCACTTGGATTTCTCCTACATGTGCAGCCGGGATCTGTTAGTGAAAGGGCTGTGTGTTGACTTGAGTTTCAGGCAGGCAGTAGAGACCTCATCAGAGAACTACTGAAAATCACAGCTTGGCCTCTCCAAGGGCTGCAATTCCTGCATGCTGACTGGTGGGCAAGGGACACAGCGTGTGGCAGTGAGTTCCTATGGGGAACAGGTAGTAATTCATATTGGACAGTAACACGGTCTTGCATATTTTAGGGAGAATCAACAGGGTGACACTGGACTCTTGGAACTGAGAAGGCTAATATTGTGATTTTTATATGTACACTCTGGCAACTTGCAGCTTGAGCAATTTACAGAACCTCTGCTGCTTGTTAGGACATGAGTTTTCCACTCAGGTTTCTTCACAGGGCCATGAAATTGTCCTCTATGAAATGCTACTTGTATATGTCTGAGAAACTAAGGCAAAACTCTTTTTTCTACTAATATTTCTCCCCCTTGGGATCATCCTCTGACACATTGCAGAGACAGATTTGTTGGTTCATCATTTCCTTCCTCTGACGGGGAAAAAATGTCAGTTTAAAGATTTACTCTATATAAGTCCAAAATACCAGTGCCTCGTACCCTGGCTGTACAGTGTGTTTCTATCACTTCCTTTCAGAAATATACTAAAGTGTGGTTTAATCTCATGAAAACAGGTAATTTGGCCATGGGTGATACAGTGTGAAGGGTATCCTGAAAATTTTGATTGCTCCCCATTTTATTTATCTTGGTGGGGCAGATTAGAGGTTTTATAGATGGCAATCATTCTTCACATTAGCTGTCTAGCAAGGAAGGAATGAAATCTGCTCTATAAACTTGAAGGCCTCCTTATCTGGTGCTGTAACTCAACTTTCGTCTCTCTCTACAAAGTTAAGGGGACCCTACTGAAATTCCTGAAAGCCAAGTAAAAGAAGAAGGACCTCCTTGTGTTCTGTAATAATTTTCAGGGAAATACTTATCACACATATTATGCAACTCCACTGATGTTTTCAGCACTAGGATTTAGCTTAACAACATAAAACTCTTGAATTATGCTGTTTAAGTAAATACTGATAAACACAGACTCAGGCTGAAAAAATATAACCATTTTCTGAATTATATGGCCCTTATTTAAAAGCAGGAAATATTATTTTTTTTTTGTTAGAGAATGCATTACTTGCTAAATTTATATAATGAATACATAAAGGAATATTAATGAACAATAGCTATGAAAAAAATATTAATGTCTTTTTCTAGTAAACTGGAGGGAGAGTGTGAAAAAGCAGTAAAAGGCAAGTAGCTATCTGTTCCTTCATTGATATTTGTCCTCATATAGCCATAACTAAAGAAACCATCCAGTTTTTTTCTTAAATTTGATGACAGATTTTATACAATTGGGATTTTCATCCTGGTGGTTTGTGGGCTTTTTCCCTAAATATCCTTATTTATGTACCTTTTTCAAGATAATCTACACCCACAGTTACCAAATCTGCTGTCACTTTCTACAAATCTAACTAGTAAATCCTAGTGGTAATGTCAATAAATACCAATGTAATAAAAAATGTGGTTCATAGATTTCTTCTCTATTTAAATCCCTTTGACACTTTCTTGGTTATCTGTTTTTGCAAGCGAATGCCTTATTTACCTTTCTTGTTTTCCTAATATCATTTATTGTGAGAGAGAACACTTGCAAATTCCAGTTTTGAACAGCAATTTTAACACAGCTTTTATCTATCCTTCTGAAATTTTTCCTTTCGTTTCTTTTTGAGTCTGTATTGCACTTGCACTGTTCAAAAAATCATTTTGTTCAGAAAGAACAGTACTGAGTTGATATATCTGCATTCTTAGAACATTCATAGCTTACAAAATACTGGCCCTGTGATTACTAACTCCTTGAATAACCACATTCAAGTCCAAGGCATTGGAAAGAAACATGAATCATATATCTGACTACAGCATTTCAGTGAGCCAGTGAAAGGCTGACTGGTTTATGCCCCGAAGCCCATGGATTCAATAGATGTCTTTCATTTAAATGAGTTTTAGGTCAGATCTACTATGGCTGCACAAACACTGAAAAATCAACAACATTCTTTAACTGGAGTGAGTAGACTGCTTAAGATGATGAAGTATTATATATTATGTAACTAAATCTGTAAGAAATGCCTGGGTTCTGTTGCCTGTTTAAACAAAATCAAAGGTACCTTGAAAGAACTCAAATGGACAGAAAGCTGTCTGAAACTGAGTATGTTAACAGGAAAACTGAAAACATCAGTGTCACTTTTATCACTGAAGCAGAAATTATGGGGTTTGGGAAGAGATTTTTAACACTTTATCTGTACCTCGAGAACATGAATCTTATTGAAAGACTTTTCTGCTTGGTCACAGATACTTTTTAAGGAAGATTCATGTGTATTTTCTTAATACATTCTATTTTGCAGCATTAAAGAAAAGCGTGGGTGGGAGGTGCGGGGATGAAATCTTTCCAAAAATATCCCTTCTTTAACTTCACTACCTGCTTTATCTGCAGGCCTTGACTGTTTTGGACATAATTTTTTCCCAGCAATTCCCTTCTCCTTGTTCCTCAGCAATGCCTCTGTCCTTGACTGCATTTCTGTCTTGGGATCTGTACTTTTTTATTTTCTGTGGACTAAATGTCTTCTTTGTTCATATTACTTGCTGTTTTAGAATTTTTCTGGGTCAGCAAACCTACAAGAAATGATAAAACTTTGTCTTTGGGGAAAGCTTTGAGTTCTTAGAGCTGACCCTACAATGAGAATATCAAAGTCAGTGACAGACCAAAGGAGTAAAGAAGATATTGTGAAATTGACTTGCTTTGATGGTATAATATAAAAAAGAAAATAGAAGTTGAACCAAGCACAAAACACTTGCCAAAAACTTAGAAAAATCCAAAACTCAATTCTCTGGAACACTACTGAATTCATCTTTCATATTACTTTATAGTTTTGTAAAACTTTCCAATTTTTCTATTTTTGCTGCTAATTTTTTAGAATGAGGTGGTCTGGAATATTCCTCTGTAGTGCTACCTAACACTGTCCTGTAGGAAATCAGTTGAATTTTAGGACTGCTGGTGTTATTTTTTGCACTTAGAATTTTTAAGTCTGTGGACAATATTGAACAAAATCTGGGGATAAAGGGACTCTACAATCAAGCTTTTGAGTGTTCTAGAAAGATGACGTCAGAGACAGCTGAGTAGCTCGAAGAGCAGTAGCTCACGACCCTTTTGCAAAAATTCCCATGAAAAGCCCATCTCTGCAAGGTGAGAAAGATGAGATAAATGCACTCAGGATAAAAGGGAGGACTAAAGAATAATCTGTCAGGAAGAGAAACAGAATAGCCGTCCTCACCCAGTTCCTTTCAGAAGCAGCCAGGACCACCTCTCTCCCCTCAGCCAGCAGCAGTGAGGCTCCAGTTCAGTTTCCAGAGGCAGAAAAGAAGGCAAACAATGGTCAGATCATTAAAGAAATTAACTTGGCAGCACAGAAGTGAGACAATGGGGCTGTCTTTTCTGCAGGACTGGATTCCAGCACACCAAGACCAAATAAAAACCTCAGATCTCAACATGACCCGTGGAAACCGCAGCTGGAAATGAGCTCTCTGCAAAAGCAAAGCACTTACCAGCAAAAGGAAAGGATCAAGAGAAAAGATGTTCAGATCAAATGCACACTTTTGCTGCAGCAAAGGCAACCAGGACTGACATGATTTCCCCACCAGTGATGCTTGACTGGCTGGGAAATGAAGCACCTCCAAGCCCTGCTGCGAGAGAAAAGGAGCTCGTAAAGTCCTGCAGCCAGAAGCGCCAGCCAGATCAGGTGTGCTGCTCACAAACTGTTGAGTTAGAGTAGGGAATAACAGATTGAGGGATTGTACAAACATTGTAATTTCTAATGAGAAAACAGCGCAGCTCAGTGTTTCAACTCACGGCATGAGAAGTGGGAAAACTTCTCCAGGTTGACTCCAGCCTTGTTCACAAATTTCTTGTACGCCCTACTTTAATCCTCCTTGCTATCTAGGAAATGGGGATGAGTGCTAGCTTGCCACATGTGAGTAAATATGTCCTTTATGTATTATAAACTCATCAGAAAATAGGACAGTGATAAAAGTCATGAACTACATTTCGTGAGATGTTTTGTAATATGACATGAAACACTCATATCCAAACTTTAAAGAGTGAACATCACGTTTTTTCTGAAAAAGGGAGTTTTTCTTGACCTCAGAATTTAAACTTTTCCTTCTAATATATCAGAGATCATACACAGAAACCTTTAGGGAATGAACATCCAATAATGGGTATAAAAAACCCCCAAACCATTATCCTGAGTCATCTGTCTATTTTTTTCTTCTCTTAAAGCTGTGAAAGGGAGATATACTTAGGACTGTGTGCCTTTTACATCCCATCTATATTTTTCCAATTCAAAGAAAGCAAATCTGCTTTTTAAGCTATCACAGGGAAAATAATTTCCCTCCACAAGATGGCTCCCACAGTGAGAAACTCCAGGCTCTGAAGATTTCTTTTTTTAATTCTTCAGAAAGTAATCCCAAATCATATAGTTTAATCTGTCTACTTTTAGCTCCTGAGGATTGATGTTTATTAAAAAAAAAAAAAAAGTTTTATTTTCTTTTATGCTGCAAATATTCTGTGGTGCAGGATAGATAACTTTGTTATTGTGATTGCTCACAATCTGGGGCAAATTTCTTGATGCCTGTTTTGATTATTTTTGTCAACTGTGTATTTTTTTTTCTAAAAAATCTGATACAAGTGGCCATTTCATGCTGGGGATGCCTAATGAGAACTCCCCACTGAAATCAATGGAGAACTATGACTAAAAATCAATAGTTACATATGATCCAAGCTGTTTTATTCTAGAATATTCTACGACAGTCTTTGGGGACACAGTAGCAAAAAACAATTCTGGGTATTACCTTCACAGATACACCATTTTTATGATTTATCAGTGACAGAGTTTCATGGAGCTTGCCAGATTAAAGGGAAAAGGAAAATCTAAGAAAATATGCAAAACCAGATCTGTAGAATTAGAGTCTCATGACTGTAAGAGTGTTTACAAGCACCCTAACCAGAATGTTCATACCCCTTGCTCCTGATGCTCCACGATAGTTATGTGCAAATTCACGTTAAAACTTTATATACAAGCTGGAAAACGTGAGGGAAGATTGAGCCACATTGTTTTTTCCTGTTTTGCTGCTGGTAAAGAGCACACACAAAGGAGACAGAAACGTACCTTGGCATAAGTGAGCCCCAACATTCTGGTTTTGAGCCTTGAGCAGCACAAACAGATACAACCAAGTTTTGTGTACTTGTGGCTAATTACATTTTTCTGCATACCAGCAGTACCTGGGGCTTTCTGTCACTGATAGATCTGTACATAGGAATTGCACTTGCAATTGTGTCAACATCTGTCTCAAAAGGAACCGAGAGGCTGAGGATGAAACGCTTGCTTTGTTTACCTGCATCTCACTTAGGCTAAAAGTACGTGGAAGTGTCCAATGCTGGTGCCTTTGCATGTGTCAGTGAGTGAAATACATGGTAGGCAGTTATTTTTATTTTAATTGCAGGAGAATATTTGCTTTTTGCTTCTCATTCTTTATGAGTGGCAACCGTGCAAAATAATTTTTTCTTTTGAGCTTATTGAAAGTCATAACACAGGATTTTGGAAAAGGAAGTCCCACCTAAAATAAAAATAGAAAGATTTTTTTTTTTGCTTTGGTTTTGAAAAAAAATGAAGATGCAGGTATTTGCACCTTTCAAGATGCAGTTACTGAAAGTGGTTGAAGGTCATTTATAATTTCAGGAGGATTTATTATAAAATGGGTGCTGATGTTTCCTCTGACTCAAGTTACCTTCTATTTAACTGGCATATAGATGAGCTTTAATTAACCTGTTTGAAAATGATAGAGAAATAGAGAAAGACCCAGTGCCAATTTAATAACTAATGTCCCTATTATCCATGCCTGCAGAAAAGCCTGTGGGAGAAAGAAAAAATCACTGGGCATTTTGTAATGTTCACCTTGCAAAGCTTTGTTCCCCCAAGACTTATGTATTCAAAAATCTGTCATGCAAAAATGATGCAAATCTGTAGTTTACATAGGATGTATAACCACGTTGTTTGGTAGAGCTTGGGCAACTTCCAGCAAAACACAGTTTAATTGAAAAATACCATTTCATTGAACCTACAATCTTTTGCTCCAGATTTCTACAGCTGAGCAAATATCCAGTGCTCTTAACAATGAATCTGACAAGGACATCAGTTTTACTGAAAACTGCAAGGCTTGGGAAGGTCTGTGAAAAATCATCAACTTTTTATTTTATTTTATTTTATTTTATATTTTTATTTTTCTGTGAGTAGAAAATGCTGCATTTTCTCAGTCTGCACACTGGCAGAGGGATCATCTATCACCTGCCTTTCCTGGCTAGCATGGGCCCACATTTGTAAGTACTGTGTTCCCCACACAAAGTAGGGGAAAGTCACAGTAACCCAAATAGCTGGAGTGATCTATAATTAATGGAGGGCTGGATGGAGTTCAGGAAAAGACATATTCTGTTCTTTCACTTTTTTATGTGTCACAGACACATCAGCTTTTTTAGTATCCTGAAAGCTGAGGCTGTACAGGGCAACAAAGAAATGGGCTCAGTGTCCTGAATCAGACTCTGATAATCAGAAATGTTGATTATATGGAGCAAGTAAAGAAATAAACTATTAGTAAGTTGTTGTTCAAGGAGTCTCACTGAAGAAAACCTTACATAAAGTTTGTTTCCTAATACCTAATGATGCTGTCAATAAGAAGCCTTTACAAAGCTTAATCTGAAAGGTGTGCAAAATTGCTTTTTCTACAAATAGATCTGTCCAGCCATTAGATTCAAATCTAGAGGGAAATTATATGAGGGTTATACTCTGAGTTGAAATTGCTATGGAGCAATGAGAGGAAAAAGCTAAGGCAAGGAAAAAAAAAAATAGAAGAGGCAATTGCAAGAGTTAAAGTATATACCTACTGTGTCATAAGGCACTAGCTTATGCTAAGCAGTTTTGAGGGTGCAAATATTTTTTCCCTGAATCTGTGATAACTGCATTATTTCAAACACAATAAAAAATTTCTGGAAAAAAACTTTTTTTTTTAGTTAGGAAACAGTTTCATATTAAAAAAAAACTAATGGAAATTGATTCACAAATAAAGAAAACAGAACATGACAGTTGAGAGAGCTACACCTGAAAAATTAATTGTAGTTTATATATTTTGTACTAACACCTCCTTGGACACCTCAGGCTTCATTACACTCAGACTCCAGGGAAAAGAAGTTCCTGGGTATTCTAGAAAGCACTTAATGAAAAATAGAGGTCTGTTCCAAGTGTAAAGGCAGGGTTTTTTAAAAAAAGAATCAGTGTCTCAGTGATCTGTATGTTTTGATAGGGAATATTTATCTGAGGTCTTCTGGCTCCTTTTGAATCACTGTCATCTCAGATACCTAACCCCCCAAAAAAAGACATCTACTAGTATGTAGGAAGAGTTCACTGAACTGTAGTTTCATATATTTCTAAATGAAACAGTAGCCCTCCTTAAGCCTTTCAGGCAACTCCATCCTTGTGCATGTTAATGAGCATTCATTCAGTTGGGATTATAGTTCTTCTATTAATACTTTTAGTGATGGATTAAACACTTGCATGAGATATTGTGCTGGTTTTGGGTGGGGCAGAGTTAATTTTCTTCACAGTAGCTAGTAAGTGGCTGTATTTTGGATTAGTGCTGGAAACAATGTTGGTAATTCAGGGATATTTTCATTACTTCTGAGCAGTATTGCACATTTCCTTCTCACCTCATCAGCAAGTGGGCTCAGGGAGGGCACAAGGAGTTGGGAGAAAACACATCCAGGACAGGTGACCTCAAGGGATATCCCAGACCATGTTGCACCATGCTCAGCATATAAAGCTGGGGGAAGAAGAAGGATCAGGGTGACTTTCAGAGTGATTTGTCTTTCTAAGTCACCACTAGACATGAAGGAACCCTGTTCTCCCTGGGATGGCTGAACACCTGCCTGCCCAGGGGAAGTGGGCAGTGAATTCCTTGCTTTGCTTTGGTTTGGTGCACAACTTTTGCTTTCCCTATTAAACTGTCTTTATCCCAACCCAAGAGTTTTCCAGCTTTTACCCTTCTGATTCTCTCCCCCACCCTGCTCATGGAGGAGTGAGCAAGCAGCTGGGTGAGGCTGAGCTGTGGACTGGGGTTAAACTGCGAGAGCCCTTTTGGGCACCCAGTGTGGGACAAAGGGTTCAAGGCAATGAGAGATCTGATTAGAAAGTGCTGTATAGAATCCACAGCTCCTGTTGCTGTTCAGCTCTTAATGGACAGCTCCTGTGCTTGCTGTGGGGATCCTTTGCCTGACTGTGGGGGTCTGGTGCTCTTTAGGGGCTGTTTTTTTCTTTGACTGCTTACTGCAGTGCTGTGCTGGTGACACCCCACTCTGCTGGGCCTGGGAATGTTTTGGTGACAGCAATGGCAATGCACCTGGGCTGGCCAGTGCTGCTGTGCTGGGCAGGCTGGAACTCCAGTGTGAACTCCAAACGTGTGTCCTTTAATAGGAATTTTATGGAGTACTGTTGAATTGGTGAGCTACACAGAGTACAGGAGATGCCAGCAGTGTCTGTTGCAGATTGAGTTCATTAATTAATTGAGACACGTCCATGTCTGTACAAACGGGTTCTGATGATGCCCTGAGAAGAGTGAACTGTTGGAGAGATTCGAAGATCCTTTATCTGTGGTGGTGGCCCTTTGACACAAATAGCAGAGTGTGAGAGAGGAAAAGTGTTTTCTCCCAATTTATGCTCAATTAGAATAAGTTGAAATATATGGAAAGTATAAAACAATTTACTCTGTATTCTCTGGAGATCAATTAACTAGAAATCTTGAAAACTTTTATTAAAAAGAGGTAAAACAAAGATACCCTCTTACACCACTCTTTCCTTTTCTTGTGAATCCTCTGTACCAAAGATTTAATATCTTTATAATTCCTTCATGAATTTAATGATCTTTCTCATCACACAAAATGTCACTTCATCATACTTTGTTGTTACTGGCCCACTGTGTGCAGCTGTATTTATATAGCTATGCACATATATGCATGTCTATTCACTTTTATATATTTATATATTTACACATACACACGAATGACCTCTTTCCTCAGAATACCTCCCATAGTGCATTTTTTATAGCTGGATTTCTCTGGAGGGAAAGAGAATCACCACTGATTTAAAATACCCTGATTCTGACCTGTAAGTCTCAGCTAGATCGAGACAGAGAAAAGGCTCCTATTTATCTGAAAATATTCTGCTTACTGTGTGTTTAACTTTGTCAATGTTCTCATGGAATGCATGAAAGTATCTGAGAGATGTTAAGGCTAAAATCTTACAAAACGCTTTATATATTTGGTTGCTTCCATTTTGAGAATAATTATTCAAAATATATCAAGCTTGCAGAAAAATAATTCAACACCCAAAATTAGAAAATAAGTTAGGAGATTCATCAGTGAACATTTATAAAAAGGTCAAATTATTTTTCTGTTTCTTATAAGTTAGTACCTTTTATTCCCATGTAATAAACTTTCATAGGTAACAGCTGACTAAGATAATATTAACAATATGCTGTTATAATTTATCACTTGTTCTATTTTTCTCTTTTATTGCATATTTTTATTTAGAATAAAATTTTAAAAAATGGAAAACATTTTGAAAATTGTTTCAGAAAAAAACAGCAATTTCCCCTTAGCCAACTTCTTTATTTCCAATTTTGATGTACAGCAGAGAAGCTGATGGAAGACAATGTTGCTGATAAAGGCAATGTCTTGGTAAATAGAGTTCAGAGCTGTAATAATTTGCCAAAGCTGCTCCCTGCTCTATTCTCAACAAAGAAAAAAAAAATGTATCTGAAGACAACTGGAGAAAAATTTTAAAAACTTTTGAATAGGCTTTTGCTTCTTTTATTTATTTACTTACTTATTTATTTACAGCAACCTAAGACATACACACATGCTTTCACAAGATAAAGGGACCTCAGGAAGTTTCTTGTTCAACCTTGTGCTTATGCCTGAGAAGCTTTGTGGTCAGTTTATGTTGCTCAGGGTTTGGTCCAAACAGATCTTGAAAACCCTCAGAGAAGCTGCCTGCAGCATCTCAGGGCAGTGTGCTCCAATGCTTTATTGTCCTTAGTGGGAGGAAGAAAAAATTTTTCCTTATATCTGGTTGGATATAAAACTTTTAAATCTTTATACACTTGTCTGTGTTTCAGAACCCATTGCAATTTTTCACCCAAAGATCACAAAAGCAATGAACATGCAAACTGACTCTGTACCAGAACACTTTTTTTGGCTAGATTAATTTTCAATTGGTTGATTGTGATTGTACCTGTGTATCCAGAATTCTACGCTTCATGTCTTAATTTTTGAGAAAGCACATCTAGAAATGGCTATGAAAATGTATTTTTGTTACTCCACATCAATAGAAACTGAAGTACGAAGGAAGCAGATAACTCCTGAGGACACCTTTTCTTGGAGTACACCTTAAGACCATAGAGTATCAGGAGTACAAAGACATTAGTATTTTTTTATGTATCCTGAGAAATGGATTGGAGCAATTAAAAGCTCCTCCAGTTTTGGAACTCTTAATTGAGGAAGGCAACCTGGGCAAGTTCAAGCCTTGAGTTTTCTCTCAAAGAATTTGCTGTTAATAGGAAGGAAAACATTCAGAGGGCTGTTATTTTTGACATAGTCGGTTTTTGAAGAATTTGAATTTTTCATGAATTTGAAGAATTTTTCAGGGAAGCCAGACAGAGATGATGTCTGATGAAATAGTTGTAAAGGAGCACTGGGAATGTTGAATTGTGCTAGATTCTATATAAGGATGGAACATATGAGCAATTTGGCATTAATTGCAAATGTTACATGTGGAAACTGAAAAACTTTCAATCCATCTCAGGAAAAAAAGCCAGGATCTAACATTTTTTGTGGGGAAGGGGAGGCTAGCAGCACCTCTGTTAGGTTATTCCAGACAAAGAGTTCATACAACTTTGTCCAAGACCAAATGCCAAGGGAAGACTGTAAGAACAAGACACCCCTATAGTATTAAACCTAAGAACTTTTTCTCAGCCTCCAAAAATTTTTGACTCTGGGACTTTCTCAATTCAGTATCCTGATTGGATTTTTCTTCTTTTCATTTGTTCTAACACCCTTTGAAAGCTTGTTAAGTCCTCAGCATTCAAAATATCCCATGCCAAGGGACATTTCTTCACACATCACATGAAAACCTGGCATCTAGTTTGACTTTTACTGGTCCATGCAAGGATCAGACAGTTTTCATACTGTAGTTCTCCAAAGGCAACCTTTAGAATTGGGCCCTGGGTTTGAGAAAATCTCCTTCCAAAAGCCAAGTCGGACGTCTATGCTTGAAGCAGACAACACTGCATTTTTTTGCTAGATTTTAATGATGCTTTTTTAGCTTGGGATGTAGAATGTATATTTATCTTGCTCAAAAGTGCCATGTAACTGATTACTGTGCTGTCATGTTTTTGGCTTTAAAGATCAATTTGCTCTACTATCATCTTAGAAATTGGCCAAAGACTTTCAATAGGATTTGTATGTGACTTATTTCTATTTGTATCTGATCTTAACAAATTACAAATAAATCCTCTACTTGGAATATATTGTTGTAAAGAGGAGCTGAGATTACCCTGACGTGTTTTCTGTTCAGAAGTGTAAATCAAATCAGCTACTCAGCACTAGGAATTTCAGAAATTGACACACTGTCATCTCCGGGGAAATACATTTTATGGCAGGTTCTCTGACACATGTAAACGTTTTGGCTTAATGCCATTATCTAAGTAAAGGCATCTTCTGCTGTATTAGATCCCCTGTGATATCTAAGAAATCCACAACAGGCTGGCAAATATCCACACTGGGACTGTGGAGACCCTTCAGGACAGGAATCTTGAGTCCAGACATCACACCAAAGGGCATCCCAAAGATGCTAAATCGTTATGCTTAGGCAAGGAAGGATATTCAGTAGGAGATCACAATTAACCACATTTTTGAGTAGCTGTCCTTCAAGCAATGACATAGGGACTTCCTGTCCTAGGACGCTGTGGAGGCAGACAGTGTCATCAAGACCAAAAATGAATAGAAAATTGAAGGATTATATGCCCATAAATGGATGCAATAGGAAATATAAATGAATGTACCCTCCAACTTCCACACAAATTGTTCAGGCTCCCTAACGCTCCCTCACATTCATTTGCCTTCTCCTTTGTTAGGGAGTGTGTTTGGGGTTAGGTGAACTGCTGGTCTGACCAAGTAAGGAGTTTCCTATGTTCTTATACCCATAACTGATAGTTGTGTAGAAGAGGAAGAGAGAACTCCTTGAGTAACCAGAATATTATTTGAACATTATTTTATTTTATCTCTAGGAACTTTGATTCACAAATTTTTAAGAGCCAGATTTCCCCTTCTGTTTTTTCTTTCCCATGCCACAACTTGTCATCTGTGGGCTGTCTGGGCTATTCCATATAATCCTTCATTTTAAAACAGATTACCTGCAGTCCTACAGGAAAAAAATTTTCTTCTGTTACTAAAGCTCCTCCCTGTTCAGTTAGCTCTCATAGGATGTGGACAAATTATTGGCATTTAAGTGAAAAATCTGTTTCATAAAAGCATATTCATTCAGTGATGCTCAGTGGCTAAGTTAGCCAAATGATTCCAATTAATTTTCCCCTTAATTTGCAATGAAATTCTATAAATAAAGAGCTATGCATATAGACAGAAGAAACATTTCCCAATTTCATTCAATATGAAGAAGAAAAGTATTAAAAATATATGACCAAATTGATGTTAACTTTAACATGGTTATGCAATTTGTGCTGGCCAAACCACAGCTTTAAAAGAAAGAAATTGCTGAGAATCACCAGTCAGTGACATAATTGACTTTTGGTGGCTTCAAAAGACAGAGAACACCCCTAATAGTTTTTGGCAGTTCCAAAAGCATTAATCATGATCAATGTGCAATATTAAATAAGTCTCCTTCAAAATGAATATAAATTAAAACTGTAATTCCATCTCAGCCTTCTGGTGACATGAAGAAACCACTTGAGTTTTACTCTCATGGTTTATGACGTCCCTGGAAGGCTTTGATGGAATTACAGCCTTATTAAGTACAGTTGGGGTACATTATTCCTTAAATTATTGCAACTACAAGTCATTATTCCCCTTAGAAATTAGAACTTGCTGTACTTTCATCAACCATGTAATCTTGAAGTAAGTTGGGGGGAATTTCAACGTGGGAGGACATCTGCTTTTTAATTTCTGTCACTACTATACGTTCACAGCTTGGAAGAGTTGTTAGCATCTAATATTAACAGCCCTCAAACTTCTTTGTTTTGCTTTAAGGAACACTATTCACAACAATTTATTTGAGTCATCACTGATGTTTATATAGATTTTATTGGAGATTTCAAATCAGTTTTTTGAACCTTTTTTTTTTTTGGTAAAATCATTGAACCACCAAAGAAATTAAATAAAATTCAAACAGACAGAGGAAGATAGGGGTATAGAAGAGCACTGCTCCTGTGCAAAATGGGATTTCTGGAGAGACTCTAGCTGGTCTGGGACCCTTATTGGCTCAGGGGGATGGACTGATCTCCCAGCAGGTACTGCCCAGACCAAGTCCTGCTAAGCCTATAACACCAAAATAAAATTTGATATTTATATCAGTTTCAGGACTAGTGCATGTAGTGCAAGTTAAATATTTCTGTCATGGGCAGGTGTGACTAGGAGGAAGATGGGTGCAATTTCTGTACTGTTTTGTAGTTAAAAAGAATGAACCCATCTGGAAAAAAATGCATGGTGTTTATAAAGCATGTTACTAAGATGGGAATTTTTCCTCTCTATTGATACTTTCAGTCATCACAGCCTTATCAGCTTAGTTAGCTTTGTGTATTTTCTTCTTTCAACAGTTTTCACACTGCTTAGGCTTTTAAATAGTGGAAAGTATTATTCAGTGCTGCATACTGAAAAGAAAACATGTTAAAGAAAAACGCTTAGTGTAGCACATATATCATTAAGCCTGAAGGAGTTCAGGGCTTTTATCCTGTCTCTCTCTCTTTCAAAATTTTTTTTCTTATTTTGTATGCATTTTCGAGGACTATATCAGGTAGGAAGATTTCTGCACCCTCTTCTCCCAGAAATTTTCATACTGTAAAAAATATCTTGTTATAACTAAGAAAAATTAAAATTTGTCACCACTTTGAATAATTCATATAAAATTTTGTGGGATTCTGGAAAAGATGGAGTGAGTCTAATACTCACCCTTTCTAGTGAGTCTTAGAGAAAGAAGAATCCTTGGTTACTCAGAGAAGTTACAAAACACATTTATTTGCATCTCCAGCGATGGGTTAGAGCATGTGACCTTGGACGAAAGAAACATTTCGAATGACATATTTAAATTCTAAGATATTGTAAGTATTTTGGGGTGGTTATATTTTTATCAGTACAGCAACCTTGTTATATCCATGTGAATACTTCTGTCTTAAAAGCATATTTGCTATCTTTTATTAATCAGTGTTACTATTTCCAATGACTTTGGTAATATATTTTACATTGAAAATTTTAAGAGATGGGTAGAAATCTCTGAAGGATTACTGTAAAAATGGTAATATTTGTCAAAGATGAAAATTGAAAAATATAGCATATTCATTTAGTTTGGCTAGATTAAATATTTAAAATTCAAGTGCTTACAAATAATGCAAACTTAGTGTCAATTTGGGGGTTTTTGAGTTTGAATTATTTTTTAAAATGAAATGATATTTTAATTCACCTTGGGGGCCTGCTCTTAAATAAATGGTGGCATGAAATGTTATGAAGCAATACACACAAATGGGCTGCTGTTTAAAATCAGTGAACGGTTTGCAGATGTTTCCATGCTGGAGATGGCTGGCTCAATAGAAATGGTGTGTTGTGGCTGATATTAGAATCATATTGAAAGACAGATAAGTACAGCACAGAAATTAATGCATCACTGTGGAGATGTAAGACTTTGTCATCTATTAAGGTAAGACAAATGTGATGAACAGAATTTTTTCTAATATGTACAACTCAAAAATATTTTACATCAAGGAGTATGGGGGTGATGCCATAACCGTAGCTAATGTGTAAAACCCTGAGAAAGTAATGATCCATATTAAATTCCATGTGCCAGCTATAAATATCAACAACAACAAAGAGAGTAGATGTTTTTTATCAGATGCATTCTTTAAATCTAATTATGCACTGCTTGGTATTATGAATGCACATAAATTTGCCTTTCAAGACTTACACGTTTTAGATCTAAAGACCACTACAAAAGCATGCTGAGAGTCATGGGGAAAGATGATAGATAACAGGAACTATTTAAAAGGAACTTTTCTAGTTATGGTAGTCTTTTTATTTTTATATGCAATTAATATGTTAGAAAAATTAGACATATAAATACCACCAGATGCTCATAATGTATCTTCAATAACAACACACAAATGAATTATATCTGGTCAGGCAGAAAGCATCCTGAAAGCAATACTCACAGGACTGTCATGGTGAGAGCTGCAATGGATAACATTTTCAGAATAGATTATTATGACTGTGTGTTTTCCACAGCTCTATTTGTCAGTTTAAGTTTAGCCCCCTTAAAATTCCATTAAACTAACTAATAACTAATAAGGTTGGATGACATATATTTGTGTCTTAAAAAAAAAAAAAGGTAATTGGGACATCGCTTTTTGAAGCTAGTTGTGGAAAGTCAGCAAAAGAGAGAAACTAAGGTCACCATGACATGAATATTACCAGACATGTCAAGGACCCAAGTCCAAGACCTTTTTTCCATGACTCAGGACAAGAAATGAAACTTGGTCTTCTGGTCTCAATTATGTGACCAAGCTATGATGTTGTTTGCTTCTCAAACTCTTTCTCATACTCCCCCACAGTACTGTGAGAACATTTAATTAAAGGCATCTTCATTAATAAGTTTTCTGCATATGCCGAACTCTAAACATGGAGTTGTTTTATAAGGTACAGTCTCAGAGAAATATTTACTTGGCTTGCTGGGGAGCTGTAGTAAGACATCAATTTACTTTTACTGTAGTCTGGCAGAATTTATGAGATTATTGCTAAGTAACTTGCTTAGGGAGGGGATTTAAAGGATGGATGGATGGGTGGATGGATGGATGGATAGGTTCTAGTAACAGCAATCCCCCCAGGGCTGCCTTGCCAACTTTCCCCGTTATCTTAATGTTCAGCTTTCACTAAAACCTATCTCACTCTGTGATTCTGAAAGACAGGTAACCTCTATCGCTGGCAATCTCCTTCTTCCAGGCACCAACATGAAAGCTCTTGCAGGCTTTTTAGTTCCTGCCCATGCTCTTGCAGGCTTTTTACTTCCTTTTGTGCCATTAACAATAAACAGATTTGCTGGTTTTTAATTACCGAGAATTGCATATTTTGGCAATGCAGAGGAAGAGGTCCCTCGGTTTTATGTTCCTGGAGTGTTATAGGGTTCCTAAAGAGCTGCAGCTTTCCAGGAGTACTTATAGTAGGACTCATACATTTACAGGGAGAAATTACATCTTTTCAATTTCCAAGTGCCCCTTTCATCATTAAAGTTTCATCACAGCCCCATATTCTCCAGCTGAACTCATCTTACAAAGTAAACACACGGAAAAAACCCTCACCTTTGATTCAGCACCATGGTTTGCTTCCTTATGTGGGTAATGCATTGCAAAATTTATCCTATTGCTTTGTGCTAAGGTATAAATATGAAAATAATGTATTTAAACATTTCGGTACTGATGTACAGGGTATGAGTTTAACATCCTGCACATTAAAAAAGTGAATTTGAAACATTTGGTGAATCTCAGACGTAGTGATGCAATTATACATTTTATTTCTCTTTTAGTTTAGCATATGGTTCCATTATGAACAGTTAGTAGTTTTCAGTCTTTTTCACTAAATTTAAATAAAATAAACCCCCCCCTAGAATAGTTTCAGAGTTGAAACTGCTTCTTGATCAAGGAAAAAAATATATTTTACAGTAGTAAGATTTTAAAAGCTTCTCTGGTGGTCTCCTGCTTCTGCCCCTGGCTGTGTGAGGTGTCCACAGCTAAAGAGAAGCTGTACAGAAACCCAGCTCTTGTCCACTGTGAGGAGGAATGTGCTTAGCCAGATTTGAGTTATCCTGTTTGAATCAAGTACTGAAAGAGTCTGCTCTCTCGGGAAATTTAATTCAAGTATTTTCAGTTTGAATACCTATTGATATTCTTAAAAACGTACACTAATAGTTAGTTTAGATAGTTACTGTATTATTAGTAAATATAGCTTCAGGGGACCCTGCTGTATGATTTTATATATGTAATACACATGTATGTGGGCAAACACAGAAGAATCACTTCACTATTTAGAATTTAGTCTTCAGTTGCCAATTTTGAGCCACCTCTGTATCTATTCAGCAGGTTGTGACAATGCTAAAGAAAGCCGTGGTGTAGAAATTAAAAATATTTGAAGAAACTTATAATTTTTTGGGGTTTAGGGATTTTTCAAGGTGATGGATTAATGTGAATATTGATATGATGTTAACATTTTCACTTAATTATTTTATAAACTCAGTTCTGTTTAGCATCTTACTTTATGAGGAACATCATTGAAATAAAGTTCCCCAAAATTACTCTCAACTTTGGTGCATCACCATTTACTTTAAGATGCACTTAGGCTATGTACCTTTAAGTCACATAAACTTCTGGATTCATGAGCCAAAGTGTGATTACGAGCATATAGTGAATACAGGTTCATTTTATATGGGTGTTTTTGTTCTGTGAATATCTACTTCTCATCAACTTCACAGAAAATTGAGGATAAAAATCAGGCACAGAAGTCTAGTGGCTTGAATGGAAGCAAGAGGAAGTACTTAAACAGTGGCTACCTACAAAACCCCTGACAAGTTTTATTTTTCAATTACCTGTCTTGTCTGTAAAACCTTTTGATTCTGAAAAGAAAGAACACAAGTGCTAAATCCAAGTTAGCAGGGAAAATATAAAAGATGTTACTTATACCATAGCTAAAGAGGAAATGAAATCTGTGTAAAAATATCCATATTGATGAATTAATGTGAAGGACTAGGAGTATAAGAGAAATCTCTGTATGGTTGTGCACCACAAAAGATGTGATTCCTTCCAAATATACAGATCTTGTCAAATTTTCATGGAAGTGAAACTAATTCCATGATAGTCTGATCCATCTCCTAAAAATCTCTCCATGGTATCTTTTTGATGTAAAAAAAGGTTACAAGGGCTGTTCTACATATGGTATCACTTTGGTAGCTGACATAATTAAATTAGGTTTGCAGAGAGGGGGGTTTGCTTGTTGGTTGGTTGGGTTTTTTTCATGTAAGTTCTAATTCTGACCTACTTCCCACAGGTGTTTGGAACCTGTCATCAAGTTTTGTGCTGAGTTAGCATTGTTAACTTCAGTGAAAATGTAGCTCCTAAAAGATCCAGAAATGACAGCTCTGCTGTGCTTTGGAAGGGCAGCACAGGCCTCCTTGTGGATGAGGGATACAAAACCTAGTCCTGGAAGTGGGGTTGTTTTTCAAATGCCATGGTAATACATGAACTTCTTTCTTTATTTATGTAAAATAGGGGTTTAAAAAAAAAATTAGACCAGTTAGTAATCGGTTAAAAGACTGCACTTTCCAGTAATCTGTTTATCCCCAGAGTTGCAATTTTCGTGTGCCAAATTAATGCTGAGCTCTTTCTTCCCTTATTAAGCTGAAATTCCTGCATTACAGAGGGAAAAAGTCAATCTGAGCATTCCACTCAGTATGTTTTCAAAAAGAGTTGCGATATGGTGTGATTTTTTTGAGATTAAAATAGGGAAAAGTGTGAATTTGACATAATGTGAATGATTAGAATAGTTCCAAAAGAGCATGGCTATTTCCTGACATAACATCATGTTACATATCTCATATTTAGAATATCTAAAGTTCTATTTTATGGATCCTGTCAGCAGGGAATGTAATGTTAAGCAGTATGTTTTAATGGAGTTGTTGTTGTGCTTCTCTAATGGGGAGATTATAAAATTATAATTAGTGTAATCCTGCTTCTGTTACATAAAATGACAAAACTGCCATTTACTTCAACGGGAACTGTATTAATTATGCTGTTGTAATTAACCTTCTCCATCCCTCTTTTAAACTTGCTACTCTCAAATAACCGTGGAACGCTGTACAGCTGGCGACAGAAATTGGGACAGATTAAACAAAATAAAAGAAGCAGAAGCAGTTGATATCAGTTAAGAGAGCAACTCTAGCAGAGGATCCTCAGGAAGGGAGGTTAGAAAATAGGCTAAAGTGAAGAGAACAAGAAGGGGATGTATCCTCTTTCTCACAGCCCTTGCAACTTCTCCTAGGAATTGTACTGATGAACTGTGCAAAAATGTGTGTCTTGCTAGAGTCAGCAAAGAATTTTTGTGAAAAATGTAATGGATGGGGAGTGGCGCTTCTGTTTAATATAATAAAAAAAAAGAGCGCTTCTGTTTAATATAATAAAAAAAAAGAGTAAAAATAAGCGAGAGGCCATTATTGATCAATACTGCAATGTTACTGACCCTGCTGTTAAAGTTAGCTTGCTATTCAGAAACCACTATTCTGAAGAGGGTAAAAGCAAAGTTGTAACTTGCTTTCTCTGTACGTATGTAGGGAAAAATAGTTTATAAACTTAACAAAAAGTTAGGAATTTTTGCTTCAGTTTTGCTTCCAGTAAAGCCAGGTAAATTTCCTTGTAATTTGCAAAATGAACTGCATACTGTAGAAAATAGATTAAATGCAAGATATGCTTAGTGACTGTGAACACTGATTTGGTCTTCATCTCACAGGACTACATTTTCTCTGATGTGCCTTTTTTTTCTTTGTTTGGATCTCTCTTACAATTTGATCCATACCTTTAAATGCCCGAAGCACTGTAGGATCAATAGGGTATTGGAAATACAATATCCTTCTAGGATGGAATAGCTAAAGACATATTAAGGAAGAGGGTACATGTAAATCCGTGTGCATTTTCTCTTTTGACAAAGCCCAATTTAAATGAGCAGTGAACTGAAGAGTGGCCAAAGCAGTGACCTCTCCCACCTCGTCACCAGAGAAACCATGAGGTCAAATCACAAACTGGCAAGAAAATCGAGCATGGCTTTCACCTGAGCATGAGAACACTCATCTGCAAGGGGAGAGACTCTCAACACCCATGAATATTTATGCATTTTGTACAATTATTGTTGAATATAGAACACGAACATTCATTAGTGCAGGAACTGAACCCCCACTTTTCCTCATCCTGGGTAACTGCACAAGTCATTGGACTCTAAGGTCACATTCAATCCTCAGTATAGGAAATGAATATTTCACTACACCATCCAAAATGTAACAACATCTCCAACAGCAAAAAGGAGCCTGCACTACTTTGAATCTAAAATCCTTTAAATTAATGTATTTATTGGGTTTTTTCAGGGTTTTTTGCTTTGTTTGTTTTCAAAAACATTTGACCGTATCTTTTTTATGCTCCTAAACTAATGATTGTAAATTATATGTGTTTCAATCGCCTGTAACTTTTATATTTTCTTTAATTATCAGTGTCATTATTTAAATCTGAAAATGTATCACCCACTATACCAAACATTTATATATAAAGTTTGATTATGTAATATATATATATATATA
>VXAZ01002150.1:56671-270125 GCA_013399875.1 Gymnorhina tibicen
TATATATATATATACAGTACATAGTCTTGGGAACATGACTCCATTAGGACTCTGAATTCATAAAAAAGTAAATTAGTTGCCTCAGAAGCTGCATTCTTTCTGACTAAAAAGTGCAGGGCCAAATACACTTTGTTATGGGGCCATTGCAGTTGCACATATGTTTGAATCCATATTCTTCTTGCCTATCTTCAGAATCTTATTTTCACAAAAATTAGCTGTGACCTTCTGCGTATCACCACTAGTTTTCATTAAGCTTGGCTTCCTTTGAAATATTTTATTTCTGTATTTCAAGACGTGAACTTCAGGTTACTTCAGGTAACATATTCCAGATTTTGGGGGGTTTGATTAGCATTTCAGCTTTAGTATATTTAAAAGAAGCAACAATCATGCAATATATCCCTTCTAGTTTAGTAACCATGTGTTAACCATGGATTAAATAGTGGAAATATAGACTAAATTTATCTTATAACTTTGTCTCTTCCTTTTACACACAGTTTAGTAATCCCTCTTTGTTATTACTTCTTTCCAAAATCAATTATCCACATGACTTTTAAGCATTCTAATGATACTCATGAAAAAGTTACTCAAAAGTGTACCATCAAAAGTACTTTTAAGAAAATATACACACATGGCTCCATTCATGTATGTTTGTGTCAATGCTTCTATTTAGAAATTAATTTAAAGTAGAATAAAATTAGTGAATAGATTTCAGTTTCCCGTCTGCACTCATAAAACTTCATATTAATACTTCTTCTGAGTCACAGCTCGATAAAGGTTACATAGGGATGAAACCTTTTTGATACAAGAATAATTTTAGAAACTTCTAACCCTGGTTCCTTTTCTCATTTGAAAGTACCTTAGATAATTTAAAATGCCAAGTGTACATGCACTTCCTCTTTTACTTCTGTGTGAAATACAGTGAAAAGTTTTTGTTTCATTATTTCTTACCTAGGAGAACTGGAAATTTTTTGTCTTTCATTAAATTAATCTCACTTTTCTTTTATAACCCAAACGTTTGCTTTTCAGATCTGGCACCTAATATCATTTATTCCAAAACTGATGAGTGTTGTCCAATTACCTATTCTTCCACTTGAACAGTAATTGAGTTTTGCTTAAGGACTCTCAAGCATTGTTTGAATAAGCTTGATGGAACTCTAAAACATTTCTCAAGGACAGTAACGAGGCACTGTGTTTGTGAGACTGACTCACAGGTAAAAAGAGAATTATGAACCACATTTTATCCAAGTGCCAGGGACAGCTGAAAAGTGAGGATTTGATTCTCCTTAAACCTATTTTGCATCAGTGGAGTTACTTGTCATGTAACTTATACATCTAAAAGAGAATCATGACCATTGTGTTTGGGAGAGCAAACTCTTCAGAAATGTACAGGTGAAATCAAACCCCTCCACCCCAAACTCACAGAAAGGTGAGGTAAAGCAGGACACAGTATGGTTCATTATGATACTACATGTTGCTCACATTTAGTCTTTTCCCTTCCAATTGTCCAGCATAAACTGCTCTGACAGCCACAGATTTTCTTCTTGCCTGTCAATAGCTACACTGAAATCTGCAGGACTAAAATACGTACAGAAACCAGCCCTGTCCATTTTCTCTGAAAAGGGCTATTGACACAGTTAATTACAAGTGTTATTAGGGCTTATAAATACATAATGAAATGTTTCAGGTGCCATTTTTCATGAAAGTTGGACTTTCTGAAACTGCTTTACTTTCCACTGGTCTTTTGACACCAGACACGATGTCCAACAGCATCTGTGCTGTCAGTCAGTCTTACACAGAAATTGTCATCTTTCTTCCACAGTGGATCAGTGACCTTTCACTGCATGAAGGGGGCTGACATGACAACACACCTTCAATAATTTCTCACAATATGTACTTTTTTAGCTGCTACAGACGTATTGACCTTCTAATCACACAGACTTGAGACTGCTGGCAGTATAACATGGTCACCACTTGTTTCCTATTGTCCTTTTTAAAAGCATGTTCATTTTAAACATCACATATATATATTAAATCATCCAACTGATAGCTGGCTGTACACTTATTTCTTAAAATAACATATATAATCAGGTTATACATTAATATTAATAACATTAATATTTATTAATTAATAAAATTGTGATTTTTACCACCCTTCCCAGACTAGGAGGGGTCTCTGCAGCTGCCCACATGGCTTATGAAGAAAACTGTTGCTGATGTTGAGATGATCAGTTTTCAGGAGTGGTTCTTCAGCCTAGCAAAAGGGAAACCTTAAAGGCAAGGTGCATGGAAGCAAGAGCAGTGCTCTTTGCACAAAGCTCTTTCCAGCAAATTTTAATCTATATCCCACAAAGTTTAACAGAGGAAACGTGTGTCCCCCGTAACATGTAACAGGATGATTAAAAAGGAACACTTCAGAAAGGTTCTCTATCACTTTGAGATTGTATGGGTTTTCAGAGTTCCTGTTTTGTTCCTTTTTAACATCTGCAGACTCTTATCAGAAGAAGCCTTTCTGAGAAAGGGAATGAGATCATTTGAGCTATTTGGCAAAGACGTATTATTAAATTATTCTGCTCTAGCCATTTGCATTATCTCATCTAATATGTGTTGATTTCTTTTAACCTCATACCCAAAATTCACCTAAGAATACCCTGCAAATTATGAACCAGTTTTATTGATGTGGTGGAAAAACTGACTAGTCATCTAGTTCTGTTATGTATTTCTCTATTTTACGCTATGTGATTATTAATCATAATCCATACATGTGGCTCTTTGAGTAGTTGTTGTGTATTTGTTACTCCTATTAGTAAACTTTTAGATAGTCCCTCCTCTACTAGAATAACCAAATTAGGTATTTAGTTATGTGCATCTCTGCTTCTTCGTCATTAGTGTTTTTAACAGGAGTGGCCCAAACAACTTATTATAAACAACAAATGCCTATGATTCTGAAAATACCATTTAGATTGTCCTGACTGACCTTTGCCATCTGTACACTGCTGTTTATCAAATGGTTCAGAATGTCTTTTGTCCAGGTGTCATATGACACGGGAGAATATAAAGAAACTAAATTTGAAGCAATACTTCGATTTCCAGTGTACAATTGTAGTGGTTTAGGGCTGGGATAGAGTTAAGTTTCTCCAAAGTAGCCAGTATGGGGCTGTGATTTGGATTTGCACTGATAGTACAGAGAAGCTTTCCTTACTGATGAGCAGGGCTTACACAGAGCCAAGGCCTTTTCTGCTTCTCACACCACACCAACAGTGAAGGCACTGGGGGTCCACAAGAAATTGGGAAGGGACCCAGCCAGGACAGCTGACCCCATCTATGCCAAGGGATGTCCGATGTCCCAGACCATACGTGATCGTGCTTAGCTCATAAAGCCATGGGAAGAAGGAGGAAGGGCAGGATATTTGGAGTGATGGTACTTGTTTTCCTAATTCACTGTTATGTGTGCTAGAGCCCTGCTCTCCTAGGGATGGCTGAACACCTGAATGAGTTCCCTGTTTTGCTTTGCTTGCATGCCTGACTTTTGCTTTACTATTAAAATCCACCCACAAGACTTCTCACTTTCACCCTCCTGATTCTCTCCCGCATCCCACCCGCAGAGAGTGAGAGAGTGGCTGGGTGGGGCTGAGCTGCCAGCTGTGGTTAGACCACGACAACCATCGAGATGCCCCAAAACTTGAATTGGATAATCCTGGCACCTATTGTTCACTTGCCTGAGGAATTTATTTGTTATCTGCAGCCTTTGAAGCCGTTCACATTTATGCCAAGTTTTGCTAGAGCCAGCAAAGTTTCCGGATGCTATTGTTTCCATCCAAGCTGCCGAATTTAGAAGATAAACAGGAAATGCACATATGTGTGCTGAAGGATCTGTCATGTGTGAGATATAAGCTATGTCCCCTTTTCTGGTGTGTAAACATCCCTCATGAAATATTACACTTTATCAGGTTATATTTTGTTTGATTGGGTTTTCAGAGAAGTGGGGGAGGGAAAGTATCTTCTCTGCATTTTCTCAGTCATCAGCCTTTTCTTAAAAAGCTTTATCCTTATTAGAACTAAATCTTCTTTATTCCTTCACAGCTCTGCAGAGGTCCTATTTTCAATTTATTATTGTTCCTCTGCTGTCTGCTATTGATTTTTCTCTTATTTTAACCTTTTTTTTCTTCCATGCAAAGTAATTTTTCAGCATCAGGGGAACAGTATAGCCAAACATTTTGCTGGTGGGTAATTCCAAGCATAGCATAAGACCTTTTTGCTGAACTTGTACATACCATATTTTAAAAATTCTCCTTTATTTCTCCCACAATCTTCTTACTGTTATTTCAGTACACCTTTTGCTTTCTTTCAAGAATAGTTATTTGGCTAATCATGGTTTCTTTCTATTCCTATTTATTATCCTTAGTGAGAACCTGATTCAGGAGTTTCCATAAATGAATATCAAACTTAAACTAAATTATACTGCTAAACCATTTGATTTCACAAACTAGATATTCATGAATCAAGTCTGCAGTTTTATAATTTCTCATTTAGAAGCCACCTTTGGTCATTTCATTTTTCACAATCTTCTATCCAGCTTCTACTGTGGATATCAAATTTTGTTGCCTTTTCCTTCTTCCGTGTTTCTTTCAACTCCCTTTTCTACATTAAAAAAAAATAAGTCTTGGATACATTTAAAAAATATTTTGTATTATTTTATTAGTACCGTACCTAGAATTATGAAAGTTCCAGGGTCCATGACAGAATAATGTTGTCTTTGTTCAATTTCCTTCACCTGTGGATATTTGCACAATAAGATTATTCTGTATCTAACATACTCTGATCTTACTGTATTCTTTTTTTCCTCCTTCTTGTTTTAAAAGATGGAGTCTTTGAGGCATATATGATCTATCCACTTCTAGTTGTCTTTAATGGCATAATTATAGACCTATGATTCATCTAGTTTTGGCACATTAATGAAGTGAACTGCCAAATTAAGGAGAGTAGATATTGTTGGGCTATGTTCAGTGTAGGTATCCTCCTACTAGAAATAATCTCTATGAGTTTTGATTAGTAATTAAAAGATGGTTCAGTTCAGAATTATTTTTTTTTTGGTAACCGTAGAAAAAATATTGTATTGCTTCCAATAAATGTACAGAATATTCATAAATATAGGAAGTAGCTCATAAAATCTGTAAAATATATATGCATGTGTGTGTATGCAACACCTAAAATAAATAAGCTGAGTTTTGAATTGCTTGGTTGTTTAGTTCCAACAGATTTCTTTATAGATGCAATACAAAATTTTCTAAATTTAAAAGCAAGCCTGAAAAAGCTCCTCCTTCATGTATAAAATGCTCTATAATTTGGGGCAAAACCAATAAAATGCTTTTTGCAGTGGTGGGGTTTCAGCACTACTTTCATTACAGACTTCTGAGAGGCAATCCTACATAATTGTCTATGAAGAGACTCGGTAGAAGCAATTAATTCACTAATAATGTCAGTAGTCAGGGTCTTTTAAAATGGATCCCAAACCACCAGAGGAATAAATGCTGATATCTAATACCCCTTCATCCTACTCTCATAAATTTTCTGTAACAAAAAGTGGAGGACTATCGAATTACTCTGTGGGTCAAATTCAGACCAGCAAACTAATACAAATCTGTCATTAAGCACATGACTACCAGCTCCAAGGGTGGGGACGCTGTAATAATTTCATTTGGGTTGGTTGGTTTGAATCACTTTTTTCAGTTTCAAGCTTTTTTTGTCCTCCAATTCTGTGAATAATTTACTTTCTCCTGTAATAGGGGCTTGGCAATTTCTATCTAAATGGGTGAAAAAACCCAAAAGCCAAAAAAATCATTTTTTGAATAGTTCTTATAAGCTCCGCAGTGAAAGTAACACTATTTACAAGTTTAAATTATTATCCAGTCACATAAAAAACCAGGGCTTTACTATGACCTGTATATAGCTGGGAAAGGTTAAAACCCTTCAGGCAGAGTTGTGCTACAGTGTACAAATCTCTGTTACTACAGAAATTATATATACTGGTTGTACATAAGTTTACAATAGAAATTAATTTCACAAATCAGAATTCTTTCTTAAAGAGAAAGGAGCAAAGAAAGCTTTTTTAATTACTTAAATGATGAAGTCATTATTAATATCTTCGAAATCCTTCAGATTGGTTTAAGATCCTGTTAATTTATGGGCCAATAACTATTCCTAAATAAAAGAGTTTAAAACAAAAAAAGTCCTGTGAGATAAAGACTAAACAGACCAAAGAGAGAAATGAAACCATGGGGGGTTTAGGGGTAAATATTTTATCTTGAATAGAAAGGGAGAGACAGTATTTCTGCAAGTAAAGATTTCAGAATAAGCAAAATCCTCCGGATGGGATGATAAGGAACCATATGATGGATTATTTAGTATCTAGGGAGACAATTAACCACTCTATCCCCGTAAATGCACATATGAGGGATTGAGGCATAAAGGGTAAAAGGGTCTATTACCCTTCCTCACACATCAGCTGTCATTACAGGCTGTCATTGCATCCATTCACCCATATTTCACTTTAATGAGTGCACAAAGATGAATAACACAAACAACTGAACAGGGGCTACAGTGTTCTTGGTAAATAACAAGTGTACTGGAATTGGACAATATTTGTTTCTGTTTCTAAATAAATATATAGTAGTGGCTCTGAGTTTGTTTGGTTTTTTTTTCCTTTTTCAACTCAGTTATGATTTCTTCTGCAAAACAGGTGAAGAAACTCTACTTAATAGGTGGGGAAACTGATTGACACTGGTAAGTAAGTGACTAAGCCAGTGCAATATAATGTGAGCCATGCTGTAGCAAGACATGATCTCAAAGGCAATGCACCAGAGTTGCTTTGTCGGGTTTAGATGCCAAAAGGAATTTAAAAACTACTAGGAAAAAGCAGCCCAGGGGGTTTCTATGGCTCTTGCTGCTTCTTTTCCTATTCATGCCTTTGAAGAGTAAAAGACCAGCAGAGTGTCTTTGTTTCACCACCACACACCTGGAGCCATTTTCAGTCTAGCTTCCCTGCTCCCAGAGCTGCATGTGGAACAGCTGGACAGACAGGGAAAAGGAGAAATACTTCTCCCACCACCAGCTCCCTCCTCAGCTGGAGGCTTGCTTACACAAGTGCATCTCAGGAGCTAGACTATGGAAATGTAAGAGTGATAAAAGGTTGCTTGTTTTTGCAAAATATTGGCCATGAAGGTTTATAAAGACTCAGTTCTACATTTGTAATTATTTCAATTCTGAAATGACTGTATTTTTAGTGTGTTCCTATATTGCTTCAGACCCAGATCAGATTTATTAATCAAGGTTACAGTAGCTTAGAAGCAGATAAGATTTGCAATATGCTATTGGAACAGATTCCTTGGCCATTCAGTATTGAGAGGCTGAAGCACTGATGCTGCTACTTGTTTTCTGAGCTCTTCTTTCTATCCAGTATCTCTTAGAGCTTTTGTACCACCTCCTGCTGTAGTTTCGAGCGCAATAGCTTCAGCTGAAACAAAATTACTCTGAAAACAAAATAGGAAGCATCAGAGTTGAAATAAACAGAACAGAAGGTTTTCATTGCACTGCAGGTGTTATATGTTTAAACTTGTGCAATGTACTGAAAGAAGGATTCATAAAGACTCATGACTTCCCTTGATACTGTAAAATATATACATCACAGAAATACTCAGGTACTGAACAAGGAGAACCACCAGCTACTACGAATGGACTGCAAATACCTGCCTAAACACAGTCAATATGAAACTATTCTCATTTGTTAGCAGGAGAAAATGGAGACACCTGCTTATATGGCATCTACAAGTGTTTGAGAGTTTCATTTCTAGTTCTTGGTCTCTCAGGCCGCAAGTTAAAAACAACCCAGCAAACAAGAAGGACGTGGCAAAGTAGGAGTATTCAGGCTGTGTGGTGTAGAATAATGAAAGCAATTTAGATACATCTGGGATAATACCACATTAACTGCATTAGTGAAGCATTTTCTCCCGTAACATAATCTGTCAGTGGTCTTCTGCATCTGACAGAATAAAACTTCTTGTCAGTTGTTTTTATACATATACATATTTTCTCTAACAATGCCAGTTCTTCTTTGTGAATTTATATATTACATCCCAACCTGCACTCTTACTGCTCCCTTATGAAAACTCAGACCATTCACATGCATGTCATCTGTGCTCTTCTATACATGCCTCTACAACCTGCTTTGAGACAGAGAGAACCGTCTGGCAGGAGAAAACCTGAGCTTTGCAGATGTAAATATATGAGGATATCTGACAAATGGAAGGAGATAAAACAGATACCACACCATGGCTTTGCCTTCCTTGTACCCAGGTTGGCTTGTACCCAGGAACAACACGTCATGTCCCTTGTGTTAAACCTCTGGCTAGACTCTAAAGCAATGGCTGGAAACAGTTAACATCAATCTGCTTGGAATCAGGGAGTCAAGATCTCCTGATTTGATGCAAGGAACCGTCTTTGCAGTAAAGAATTACTGGAAGAAGAGTCAATCTGGGAACAGGCTACATCTTCACAAGCAGTGAAGACCTGACCTCAAGGTCCTCAGATTCTATGAGTTCTTTGTCAGAAATCACTGAAGAGCAGCTCCTGATATTCCCCCCTATACTTCATCTTATGGCTTTGGAAAAGTCTTGCAGGTGACTATAAAACTAGCAGGCTGGGTAATTCTTAAAAGCTCTTCTGCCCCTATCAATTATGCTTCACTGTAAAGGCAGTATTGGCAATTCCAGTTGTTCACTTAGACAGGAATTATCTGTATTACCTTTCTCATACGTCTGCTTGACCCTTAGGACATGTGTGCCCATTGTAATAAATAAAAAAGGGTGATGCAACTGGCAAAGACCTATAGGAACACT
Source organism: Gymnorhina tibicen (assembly GCA_013399875.1). Lineage (NCBI taxonomy): Eukaryota > Metazoa > Chordata > Aves > Passeriformes > Artamidae > Gymnorhina > Gymnorhina tibicen. The sequence continues at coordinate 65,563 of VXAZ01002150.1, forward strand.
AGCTAAAACTGGGATATGCCAATTAGCTCTTTCAAAAACATGTTTGCAATGCAACTGGTGTGAGGCATGCCCTGAAAAAGAGCGTCAAGATGCATCAAGAAAATGCCATTGGGAAAGATCTGCAGCTGTGAGCAGTAATTGGTAAAGTGCTATCATCAAACCCCACATGGTCACATATGCAGAGGGAGATTCACAGCACATCAAGTGTAAAATGAAAGTTGTGATATAACAAACATGAAGCCAAAGGGCTATTGGTCAATATGCTGAAGCTTCTGGCTGAAGCATTCCCCAAACTGTGTGTAACTTTGAAAATAACAGGAGAAAACTGGGGAAAAAAAAAAAACCCAAACAGTTGTTCTAGTTAGGGGAAAAAGCTGATGTACAGAAATATTCCACAGAAATGAGGTGCAGATGCTGGATCATTATCAGTGAGTGATATCACAGTGTCAGTGCTCTCACAAGCATGAAAGTGATATACATCATCACTAATCCCTATGGATTTATTATGTCACATGGTCAGTCTACATTCCTCCATCTCCATCAGGCGAAGGCTGTGGGCACTAAACAATAAAACTGATGTCCTTCAGTCACAGTGAATGGATGAATGAGGGACAGAGATCAGTAGCATCATGGAGTATAATGGTGGATTAGTAGGCTAAGACACAGGAAATATGTGCTGGTATAAAATATTAAACTAATTATGAAGAGTGGTTCTGCACAGCCAACACCAGATGCTTTGATTCTGGCTACTAATCTGTTTGAAACACAAGGCTATGTCACATATAAGTGTGGTCCTGCACACTGGCAAGGTGCCCAGAGATTGTGAACCTGTGATAGAATGGCAAGGGTGAGAATTTTTCACTCCTTTTTTTTTCCCTTGCTTTAAATAGTATCCAGATAGTTCTCTCCCTCTTAATTCATTCTGCTACACTTGAATAAAATGAAGGCTGTGTCCCTAAAAGCAAAAAGTTATTCAGATTTGTGGAAAGAAAGAAAAATATCATCAATATCAACCTGTCCACGGCCATTCCAAGCATTTTTGTCAGCAGAGAGGGAGCTGAGACTTGGAACATGTGTGGAGACCCCTAAGTGGCTACAGGTAGGACCCATTTTTCCTTTGTAGTTCCTTTGCTGGGTCAAGGAATGAGGAATAACTGTCTTGAAAATCTCTGCTTCAGTGATATCGAGTGGAGTTTTCCAGCCTGAGTATTCTCTTTTTGATCAGAGAATGAATACTTGGGTATCTTTGCATTTAGGAATAAACCAGTATGATGTGACTTTTGGAAGGATTGTACCGCGCAGAGAGAACAAAAGAATCCAGTTACTTGCAAGTCCAAAAGCTTTGGTTCATCATGGATGCTCCTTGGTGATGTATCACACCACCTGTATTTAAGGTTGCCTGGTCAAACCCAGTGAAATTTGCACGGTTTTGTAGGCAAAAGCCAGAATGCCATTATTAATATCACCTAAATGATTTTAGATGCTCAGCTGTAGTGATAAGAGGTGAAGACTTCTTGAGTGATTTATTCTTTTCCCCTCTTGTTCCAAGACTACACTCTGCAGGAAATGATCCACCACTGCCCATAAATAAAGCAATAGTTTTAACTTCATAGACCCAGGTGAAAGCAGAGTGAGAGCAATACTGGATCATATTCCACAAAGGCTCATGCTTTGATTAGATCTAGCTTCTATGATGATTAAAAAAATATTGCATTGGTATTTGAATGCATCATCTTTCTTTCTCCCCTGCCCACTTTCCTCTTGGATACTTTTCCAGTTTTTATATCTTAGTTTTCTTGCCTCCTGGATTATATACATATAGAATTAAGACAGAAGCCTGAATTGCTGTCTGTCATATTTTATCGGATGAAGTGGTGCATTTTAGTGCATTTAATGTCACAAAATGCCTGGGGTTAACCCTTTTGCAGGTGCAGAATGGGGATTACATCATGTTTTGATTATTTACTTGAAAAGCAGCTTGGCTTTGTATTTGGGTGAATGTCAACCTCTCTATCTCACCTTGATAGTTCTTTATGCTTGTGTGGCATGCAACCAAAGGAGCTAAAAAATTGGAGAGATTTGACCTATATCTCTGAAAAGTAACTGAACCTAAAAAGAAGAACCTTCTGATTCTGTCTTAGAGGATTTCTTCCACTAGCTCACTTCAATTAGAAAAAAAAAATAAATGGAGGACTCTACAGTTTGTTTGAATTAAGCTCATTGTCTGATTAGAAGCTCTGACTAAGCAGTTTTAGGAATACAGTGTGTATTTAAGTGAGAAAGCTGTTTCTCTGGTTGATTAATCAAGGGAAAGTTTCATGGTTCAACTACTCTGCACTTGTTTTACTGTGATTTACAAGGAGAGGAGATCATAGAAAGATTTTTTTTTTTCCCTCTAAAGAACATGCCCACTGCTTTGTATTGCAGTTTTATTTAATTTTTATTTGACCACCATTCATCACCATTTACTCTGTAGCTTGCGCCATGCCAAGAGTTATACAGCAACACCACATTTCTTGTTAAGTTTGCTGTGATGCACTGATGAGGTCTGTCTTTCTTTTGGAGAAGTGCAACTGTATGGGATCTTTTCCATGTTATCTGTCAACACTTTGGTTTGATTGTAAGCTGTGAGGGGCATTAAAGTTTTCAGAGTGAAATCTCTGATATAGGCTGCTAGTCTCCATTTTCCATTCCCTCATTTTAATTTCACTACCCTCAGAATTTTTTCCTCCAGTGCTCTTAATATAACTGTATGATAGCCTCAATCATTTCTCTTGATATTCCCCAAAATACAAGTAAGGCTTCCCTACATTTGTTTCTCTTCCACAGACCTTTTTTTTAATTCTCTTTGAATGCTGTTTCTTATTGCCAGCCATAACATATAAAATGGGTAATCCCTTTAAAACTACTTTATTTTACACAGCTTCTCTGGTGATCTGAGTGGGCTGGTACTTGCCAGTCTTTTCAGGTTTAGTGTTGCATCTTTTTTCTCAGGATCTCATCCCAGCCAGTGCTCAGGGTAAAACTGTTCTGTGGGTTAATCAGGGTGAGAAGGCCATTATGCATCCTGGGACTTGTGCTGTTACTGGGGAATTTTGAATGAGAAAAGAGGTTGCAGTGAAGTGAAGGAAGGTCTGACAATGAATGCAGCTGGATCTCTTTGGGAAACTAGGGTTTATTCCTATCTATGGCACGGAATGTTATTTTGTGCTATCAAATAACTTCGACCCAACTTTTCTCACTTGTAAACAAGATTCTTCATTTCCCTGTAATTTTATTTCCAAAGTGTTGTCATATTTTAGGAGTGGTGTTCTCCAATTAAGTATTCCCACTAAAACCATGAGCCACTCCCCCCTCACTGCAGCTGATGGAGTGAGGGCATTGGAGGCACATTAGGCCGAGGTCATGGGCTGAGATAAGAACAGTTTTCTGGAAACAGCAAAGAGATAAGAAAACCAACATGAACAGTAACACTAATAACAAGCAATTCACATGCCAAAATGTTCACCATGGAGCCCATGACCCGACTGCAGCCGCTGCAACAGCAAGAGAGACCTTCCTCTGGAAAGACTCCCTTCCCCACACCCCTGGCAATGGTGTGAGGTGCTATAGAACAACCTCTAGCTCCTGGCTGTGCCCCCTCATTACTGCAAAAATTAACCCCCTCCTGCCTGGGACCAGGACAAGTGTTCATAAATCAGAACTAAAACTGTAGTCAATAAATCAATAAACATAAAAAGTGCTATCTAATATTAGGAATGCTGAAAAATCAGTTTCTAACCACCTTTCAAACTTCACGTGGAAAATCAATTGATGCTTTTGACCTTAAGCTCCCTGTGATGCAGAAACCCTCTTTAAAATGTATATAATAATGAATACATCCCCATCATTTTAGAGGGGTGAGAGGTTGGGGAAATAAATTGGTATTTGGGAAGCTGTCACATAGTAGAAACTTGTGAATTAAGTTTCTGTTTTTAGAACAGTGTTTTAAGAGTGTGCCACTAATAATAGCTGGAACTACACATAAAAAATGAAGAGGAATAAAAGATGGAGAAGGTTTTCATAAATGATTTCCATCCAAGCTGTGCATTGCATGAGGAGTTAGGGGATTGATTAGCTTTTCATGCTTATGATCTTATGTCTAAAGAGTACCATAAGCATGAGGACTAAATTTCAACTGCTCACATGTGGTGTTCAAATAATTTGCAATGTAAGCTGATAATACTTTTAACGTTATTTTATGGGTACGTACATATGTGTTCATGCCTGTGCATGCACATTGACAGATGCAGTTGCAAATCATACTCAGCTATTAGTTAGTGCTTGTTTAGGACTCCAAGACACTGTTACATAGTTCAAGGATATCTTGATATTATCAAGCTTTGGCTTTTAGTGTATTTGGGTCTTTTTTCCTATTCATTTTTGGCTTTAATCACATACTTGGTAATAGAGTTTCATCTGTAATGTAATTTACATCAATTTTGCAAAATTGTTGTCAAATGACCTTGCTAATATGGCAAATCACATATAAGGGAGGGTATTTAAATGAGATCTAAATGTTTAAATAGCTTAAAATTTTAGGATTAATAACTTTCAAAATGTTGATTGTGCTACTTGAGACTTACAACCTTTCTCAAATGGATCCTTAGTTAATTATCTCTAAACCCAGCCTTTTAAAACATTATTCTGTGTCTAGAGATTGATATTTAACTTTTTTCTATTAATCATATTTAGTTTTAAGATTTGGAAAGGTAGTCCTCTAAGGTTCAGCTGACATTTAGACAATTATGTTGAGACTTAGCATCGATATATTTTGGTTGCTTAACCCTTCTTGTCAGCAGTTTTGTATTTTATGCAGACCTTGCTGGTGTGACACTGGCATTTATAGAAGAGTGCATTTATTTTAATAAAACAATTCTTGTCCTTGTAGTTATAGCAGTTATGACTATTATCCTAAAACAAAGCAGTAAGAAGCTGTAATCAATCTATAGGAAACAGTTTCACATTCATATATTCATATCCCTGGTGAAAACTGATGCTGATGTGCATTAAACTGTAGGCCTTTTATTACGAAACTATTATATGTGCTTCCCAATTTAAAAAAGGTTAGAAAAACCCCAACACCACCAAAGAAACCCCCCACCCTAAAGTCAAAACCTTGTTTTTCAGTGGTTAAAACTACAAAAACTATATAGGTTACTCCATGACTCTGTCTGTTGAAGGCTACAGGAAAAAAATCTTCATGATATGGATTAAGGAAACTGGGGTTATTTAAGCTATAGCAAGGCTTCTGTCATTCTGTTGCTTATTACTTCTTCCAGGATTGAAGAGCTGTTATTTCGGCTCCATCCTAACTCACTGTTTCTTAAATGAATATTTTTTAGGGGTTGGGGGACGATAATGTCAAATGATATGACCAAAAATATGGTACCTGGATTTTGGTCTCTCTAATCAAGCCAGTATTTGATTGATTGTGAGGCTGGAGTGTTGTGTGCTGTCAATGTGTCACTGCCATTTAAAGAGCAATCCATGTCCCTTCTCTATTTCTAGGCTGTGGAAGAACTATTTCGTGGCTGTGTCATGCACTGGAACTAATCTAGCATAATATAAAGTAGAAATAGTAAAATGAAAGTTGTCAATAGATTGACGATGGGCAGAGGGAGGATGAATTGCTTGCTTGGTGTGAATGTTGATTTCAATTCATCAATTCTACTTTTTTTTTTCTTTTCTTTTTTAGAGGCCAGAAATGGACTGAAAAATGCTTGCTTATATATAAAACTATCCTAAGATCCATTAAGATTTTAATGCCTCTGAAGTTTTGAAAATAATAAGCAGCAGATAACATATAGAACATGTTAATTATCTTTCTAAGGTTACTCACTTTTCCAAACATTGTCCTCTGAATTTTTTAATGATGGCATCTGAAGGTCATTTATGAACAATTCATATGACAATTCAGAGCTAATAAACAGCCTCGTGTAGTATGAATTACCACCTGCTCCCTTTTTGCAAGAAAGCATCTTTCAATATCCATGTCACGGTACTGTTTATCACATTTCAGACTGATCTCTACTTTATGCAGGAGAACCTAAACAACAGGGTATGAGAACTGCACTCTGGCTTGTGTTCTGCTCTCCGAAGCTTTTTCTTCAATGCTCCTCATGTCTCATCTGTTTTTTCACAAACATTTCTGCGAGTATCAGAACCAGGTACTGCCCTTGCCTAGGGAGGAGGACAGAGCAATCTTCAGTGGTAGTATCCTGGTTTTGGCTGGGATAGAGTTAATTTTCTCCCTGGTAGCTGGTGCAGTGCTGAGTTTTGGATTCAGTATGAGAATGATGCTGATAACACACTGATGTTTTGGTTGTTGCTGAGCAGTGTTTGCCCTAAGCCAAGGACTGTTCTGTGTCTCATGCTCTGCCTGTGGGGAGGGGCACAAGAAACTGGGAGGGAGCATGGCCAGGACAGCTGACCTGAACCGGCCAAAGGGATATTCCATACCAGGGAACATCATACCCAGTACACAAACTGGGTGGAGTTGGCTGGAAGGATTGCTGCCCAGGGATGTAGCATCAGTCAGTGGATGGTTAAGAGGTTGTATTGAGCATCACTTCTCTCTCGAGTGTTATCTCTCATTCCCTTTCATTACTCTTATTATTTTTACATCCTGTTTTTTTTACATCCTGTTTTGTTTCAATTTTTAAACAGTTCTTATCTCAGTGCAAAAAGTTTGCTTTTTTCCTTCTATTCTCCTCCGAACTGGTGGGGTGAGGGTGTTGTTTGAGCAAGTGGCCACGTGGGGCTTAGTTGATGGCTGGGGTTAAACCGTGATGGGTAGGAAGGACCAAATGCAATCGTGTCCTCCTTCTAGAGAACTTGATTTGTGTGAGTGCACAGATTAATATAATGCTCAGTAGGCTCAGAGGGAAACCGTAAAATGCATCAAACAGAACGCAATATGTGTATAAAGAGTGGCTGCACAGGCACAGGTTGGGTTTGTTGCTGCTGCTGCCACCCCTGCTGGTGGGAAGCCTGGGCTGGGCTGAGCAGTACATGCTCAGCTCTCTGGTAGCCTTGTCTTTCACTCAGCATAGCATCTTCTACTCCAAAGAGAAGAACATTCTTTTTACTGCCATTTCTCTTCCTTCCCTGTGCCGGCATAGCAGCCAGACTGAGCTGTGCCTGTCCTCTCCCCCTCCACCCCTTCTCCAGGACAGCAGCACTCGGGAGAGAGGATGAGATGGGAGGGTGGGTTGGTTTGTGATAGGAGGCTGCTCCACAGGTGGGACTGCTGCCCACATGGAGAGAACACGTGTGTGTGTGTGTGTGCAGGCTGCAGCCTCCCACAAGGATAGGAGGAGGGATGCTGAAATCTGTATTCAGCTCCTACAGGCACCGCTCCCAGGCTGCCTATCTTAGGGGAAATATTTAGAATAACAAAAATAGTCCTGTCCTTAATTAATGTCATAAAGGACTGATGCTTCTGTGACTCGAAGTCTGATGTTAGGTGGGTTTCAGAGATCTGAGAACACACCAGGTTGCATTCAGGGGCACCAGAGAAGAACCTGGCCTTTTGTTTATGTTGCTCATACAATTCAATAGTTAGTATGGACTGTGCTATATATATCGTGTTGATATATACTTTTGAAGATAGTAAATTCCTGAATTTATGCAACAGCTAGGCAAACAATAAAGGATGTAGACAGCTGAAATATAGAATAGATGCCAGGATTACTCATCCTCCTCCCACTTTCTGTTGGTTATACTTTCCCTTAAAACTAGAAGCCAATGGTAAATTTTAATGACTTTTTCCTTCCAAGTTTCTATTTTTAGATTTATAGGTAGAAGAGACTAGCAAACATTTTTCAGTTTTAATGCTCACAGAAAGTTTCAAGTGAACAGTCCTTGAGAATAAAACCTCTAGCTCTGGCAGGACACAGCAAAGGCAAAATGTATATAAGCTTCAGGCCTCTGTGATGTGCTTCAGATCTGGAAGTGTTCCTGTCGCGTGCCCTTTCAGCTGAGACTACTCAGTAAAAATATCAATTAATGTTAACAGTTTTATGGTGTGGGTTCTTGCACTTTGAGAACTATGCTAAGACCATTTATTTACCTAATCTGACATTCAGAATAGTCAAATGAACTGGGTTTTGTTGCTTTTAGTGCTCACTAATCCCCTCAATCTCTCAGTCCTTCACCACCAAAAATGCCCTTTTACCCACGGACTGAGAACTAATTTTAGCAACATATTAGTGCAATTTTTATTCACCACATTCAAATAAAATGTACAATATTGATATATGGTCATGTTTGTGAGATTCTACATTTCCAAATTTCCAAACCAGATTGTTTGATTCTCCCTTTCTGTACCACTCTGAAGCGCATGGGATGTGTACTTTGTTTGTACACGGTAAAATGCAAAGAAGGTTGGCTGCAGCTACTCAAACAATTCCATCTGAGCTTGTTTTCAATCAGTGATTGCTATTTTAATGGACATTTGGTGAGAAAAAATATCTTCTGCTTTCACCTGAGTTGAGGGAATATTTTGTGGGGAAAAAAGGTTTCTATCAAAATCTGATTTTATTTTTTTAAAAGTTTTACTTTGAATTCTTTATATGAGTTTTCAGATGACCTTTACTGAGGATGGTTGTTGCTTTTATTTTCATTTCCGTCAACCTTTTGCGCTATGCAAACCAAATTTTATAGGTAGTGACCCACCTGCCCAGTCAGCATTAGAAATTCCTCATGGGAGATGCTGCACAATCATATGAAGAAAACCTATTACAGCTAGCAAGGACTGGTATTCAAAGATAAAACAAGCCTGCAAGTGTGACAAACTGTGAGAGGAAAAGCATGGGTAGCCATGGTGAAAACATAGTATTACAAGCTCAGATTAATAGCTTTGAATCATTTAAATGTATAGGGTTTGTTCATGTGCCTGACCTTGTTGTGATTAATGCTCAGGTCTAGAACTACAAATAATATTCCCCTCTGCACCACAGGAGGCTTCTTCAGCTTCAGTTTTGGAGGGCATGTACTAACCACTGCATAATTTCTAAGGGGGTGTTGCTTGATCCAGTGACTTAGTCACACTTGTGGCGTTGAGGTCCATCTGCTATTCAGGGAGCTTAGGAAGAGAGGCAGGAGGCCAGATGTCATGTGTTAAAGACCTTGTCTCACTGTGGATGACAACTCTGGAATGCAGCACTTGGCACACCTCTTGCATCACTAAAAGGGTAAGAGAACAGTGTGATCTTCCTGTAGCTCACATTGCATCCTGACTTTTGGGAGGACAAACAATTGCTGAGCAGGTCAAGGTGTTCACAGCTTTCCTTTTTTTTTTCTGTCAAGTGGTTTATTTCAAAATGATAAGGGAAACAGTGAAAGTTACCAATTATGCTAATTGTTTAACAAGGACCTGAATCAGTTTCTGAGTCCTAGGAGATAAGGTATACCTTTGAAAGTGCATAATTTGAATACAGATAAGAATTGCTTCTAGATTTGCTAGAAATAAAACTAATTTGTTTGAATTTATACTTTCCTCTAGAATTTAGGTTCTGGGTGCCATATAATTTGTGATAATTAACCTTACAACCATAATGCATTGAGTAAGTAAGGGTACATTCATAACTGAGTTAACCTTTCTCCACAGTGCCCAAGTTCTTTGCACAATCTATGCTAAACTTGTGACATGCTCAAATAAACATATGAAAAAACCCACCACCCCCAAAGAAAAACAATCGTCCCTTATCCTGGATCAACAGCTCACAAGAACAGATGTCTTTCTAGTGAAATTTTTCATACTGTTTTGCCATAGACAGAAACAGTGGCTCTGCTCTGTTTAGAGGTTTATTTTTCTTCTGAGTCTGAGTTACCCCATTAGAAAGGTGAATATCCATTTTCTATATGCTGTGAGCCAAAAACATGCTGTGCACCTTAATGCCCTATCCGTAAGAATTTCCCAAAGGCAAGTCAAATGGTGGGAAAAATTAGAGAAGAGAATGGACAGCAGTTCTCTTACCTAAGTTACAGCCTGTTGGATGTTTCGCAGCCAGAAGCTTGGCACTACTGCCATGTATTGCAAACAGCTGGATTTTAACTTTTTTTTATTTTGGAAACTACCTTCGTAATTAATGTTCCTTCCTAAACTCATTTTGTTTAATTATTAAGGGTCGGGTTCATTATTCATTTATCCTGGTTGCTACAGCAAAAAAGATGAGGCAACTATCCAAAGCTTTAGGTAGTAATATAGTATTTTTTAAATACTGTAAATCTAAGGAAATACTGTTTGGTCATGGTAGACAAAGCTATTAAGTCTTAAAGACAAGTCCTCCAATTTATCTCAAGTTCTTTGTGCTCTTCCAAGTGCTGTCCAAAACATATTTTAAGCTACAATTTCCCTATAAATAGTTAAAAAAAAAAAAATCTACATCCAAAAATCCAGCAGTCATATATGATTAATTTTATAGTGCTTTCTCAAATTAGGTCTCCTAGCTATCCAAGCATTTTAGTGTAAGAGCTGAGGCTTTAATAAAAGAATATAATTTATCTGACTTGTACTTTCCAATTTTCAAACTAAGAACTCTATGCCAAAGTACAACTAACTGTGCCTGTCCTTTGGTAACTGTCCATATATTGTTTTTACCATCACAGATATAAAGTCTTTTTAATAACTGGCATCCCTTCTCCATTCTGTGAATATGTTTGGTCAAATAATTATTGTATTTATTTTAGGAATGAAGGAAGGAATAGAGAAAAGAGGTTCAAGTTGTCAACCCTTTAGCCACTTTTGCTGTCACTGTCTTATATATATTAAGCATATTTTTAATAGCCTTTTTTTTTGTTTAATACTGCTGACATTTACTCTGTTTTTTACTGTTTTATGCCAGCCTGGTGTTTTCTTAAAATGATAGCAGGTTGATAAGAGACTCTGATAATTTTTGCCTATTTATAAATAACTATTTCCTCTTCTTTTAGAATTGCAAATACTTTATTTGGATTCCATGTTTTTGGGAAAGGTTCAAATTAGAAATAAATGGCAAAAATTCCCTCTGTATAATTACCCAACCTTATTATAATTGCAAAACACAAAATAAGTGCAAGTTGTTTAAAACCCTTGCTAGTTACAGAATATAAAATGTGACGTTAGTCTGAAATTAAATAGAAAGCTATGTAAGATCTAGTAAAATGCTGTTCTGTATATTTTATGTGATAGGCATTTCTATTAGGAAAACCAGCCTGCCCTTTACTCCTCTAGTGCTTATAGGACATGTGATTCCACTCTGTGGTGGTATCTCTCCCTCTGCTTTGCTTGCTCTCACAGCAATAATATCACAGAGCATTGGCATTAGAACAAAATTCCTTATTAAAAATCAAAGAAAAATACTGAAGTTCTACATGCCTGAACTCTGTTGAAATTGGTGGAAATACCAAGGGATAAATTTAGCTTGGGTGATATGTAGAAGAAACATTAATTGTCAGGAAACCAAGAGAAAACGTCTTTATCACTGATATTTTTTCCCAACGTGTTTTACAAATGAACACAAAGTACGTTTTGCAACCATTATTGCAAAATACCAGATTTATATCTATTATGGATGAGTCAACAATGGAAATAAATTGGTAATGGGTTATGCTTCAATTCTGTTTTGTCATAATCTTTTAACCTTACTCAAAAATACTTGCTAAGAATAGCTGCTCTTCATTTTAACATGATTTAATCAAAAAAATAAATTGTGGTGAAATGCTGAGAGTGAGATAGTCATATTTGGGTGATCACATATAACTCATTTGCATTTCGTAGTGACATGGTTATGCTACTTCAGTGCTACTCTAAGAATTTTTTCTGTGTGATTATGGGAATAAAAAAACCCGAGTCATTTATTCTTTGAACATTTCCATTGTTGTCTTAGGTTACAATGTAAGATATAACCAAAAGTATGTATTCTATCACCATCTGTTAAAACCAGGTGGGGCAGGGCTCTTTGTCTCTTCCATGAGACATCCCTGGTAACTCCGTCTGGAGGGATATCTTCTGATAATGGGCCATCAAGCCTCACTTCGTGACTCATAAAATGACATCATCCCATTGTGGGATGCTCTGCCCAGGGGGAGGAACCAAGCATCCCTACCTGGATGTAATCTGAGGTTTGGAAGACCACAGACAGCCCTTACCTACTGGATTCCCAGAGGAAAAGAGCTACATAACCACCACTGGACCTTTTGAGGAATATCAGACCCTTCTACAGGAACACCCCTTCAACAGAACCACATCTATCACTTCAAACAGGATTGCAGCCACCATTTAATCAGACTGCTACCACCACCCTGACCGACAGGGTGTCAGGTTGTATCCTGACTCTGTCAGTGTTTCTGTATTATTGCATTTATTTTAATTTTCCTATTAAACTACAGTTCCGGCTTGGAGTCTCTCACTGGTTTGCTTTCAAACTAGTACAACTGCTATTAAGAGTAATTAATCATTTAGTGTCTTTAGATGTCACTAAGAATCTGTATTTGGCAAGTCTTCTGTTCAGCTAGAACCATGCTATAAAACAGATAATTCATCTACCATTTCAGCTACTGTTGACTTCCTAATTAAGCCACTCAAAATAATTATTTTCATTTATGTCTTTCTCTAAAATTCTGCTGGTCAACTTCTTGGTCAAAACAAAGGTTTATCCTTGAGAATAGAAAAGGCTACACTGCTTTGTATAGTTTTTCTTGAATCCATCCTCTAGGAACACTCACCTTCAGATGAAGATAGTTATTCAAATTTCTTAGTATCACTCTAGATGTGTTTCACATAATTTTGTTCATTAAAATTTTCCCCAAAACAGTCTTTATGGAAAATGATGATCTGTTGAAAGCAAAAAATTTCTAAGAAATATACAAATTCTGACAGATTTATTTTTCATATATTTTTTAACATCCTTAAGGCCTAAACACTTAATTTGAACTTTTTCAGAATGGAATTTTTTTCCTTGCAGAATGACTTGTTTGTAATTATTTTCATTCTAAGGTAGTTTTAAAATGCTCTAGTAATATCTGTGAAGTCTGTATCATAACAAAAACTTGCTGTTTATTTGTTTTCTGAAAAGTATAATACGAGAATTAAGCACTGAACTAATCTTCCTCTTACTTTTTAAATGACATGTCTTTAATTTTATTTTTCTTCTGAGTGGGTAGTACACATCCCAAAGTCCAACATTTGTCAGACAGATAATTGGATTCCAAGATAATGTGGTAAAATTTACTTTAATGAAGATTAAAGCAATTGACTTATAGCAATTCTGAACTGGAGGATTCTGCCTGCAAAATTGTAGATGGTATCTGTGAAGGGCAAGAATTTTGCCATTTGTGGAAAGCACTTGTGCAGGTCACTTCATGGTTCAACAGGGCAAAGCAAAAGTGCAAGCCAGTGGGAGAAAGAGGATATTGAAGACCAGGAAAAATACTGTTCCAGGCATACTGAGTAATTTTCTGACAAGAAACTCCTCACATGTAAACATTTCAATGAGGGACATCACTTGCTTTATGTAGAGCTGAGCACTTGTTTGCTAAATGCCACTTGATTGCTAAATGCTGTGGACAAATTAGTAACATGCTTGAGAGAAAAAAGTAATTAGGATGCCCATTGCTGTGTTCATGGAGGTCTTAAAGTGAATCATCCAAATCCTTATAATCATTGCACACTTTTCTGCACTCATACGCTTTGGCATCTTCTTGTATCCCAGTGTGCTACACAATCATCTACACTCTCAGCTCATTCTTTTGAGGGATCCAGCTTCTCCCTTTACATTTCTAATTTCTACATAACTCAAGAGAACTTATCCTCTGTCAGTATTAAGACATAACAGTTTTCCTGCTTTTTATGTAGATGACAAATACTGATATCTGGTGGGGTAATTGTGTGTGGTCCTTTCACTGGATGCTGGGATGGAGCCCTGTGGGATTCCCTTAATTTGGAGGTGAGATACTGACTAAGAGAGATTAAATCTTCTGGAAGATTTTGGTTGCTAAGCTATTTTAAGCATAAAAGTTCCTTCTCCTTTTCCAGTAGGAAAAGCGCATAATGTCTAATTAGGCCCTTAGGGATCAATTTTCAAAACTGTGTGCAGGAAGTGTGAGCACAAACCTTATTTGTTAACGGGCTTTGTGAACATATCTCCTGTGATTTTCCAAAATTTAGAACGACAAAACAGCAACCTCATTGGAGAGGCAGGTTTAAATATATAGCATCTGATATCTTTTTCTTGAGGGCATTAGACAGATGACATCCATTAAGACCACAGAGAGTCATTGTGGTCATTATGCTTTACTTCCTCAAACCCGTAAACATAATGAAATAATAAAATAATTTCTGCAGGCCTGTAGAAGAAATCAATCCCACAGTTCTTACCTGCCTCCTCTTTACTTAAAGGAGGAAAAGCAACAAAAGACTAGTCCCTAATTTTGGTGAGGAAAAAATTATTAAAAAATAAAGTAAACATTTTTAAACTTTTAATTGTAAAGATTATGCGAGGTATTTAGAATGAAATAACAGAGAGCACATAGAAAGAGTCCATAGTAACACTGGATCTAATTCTCTATTTAAACTGTCAGGAAAAGGTTCCTTTTCATTGCACAGGAAAATGCAATAAATGCATGTTATTTTTTGATAATGTCAAACAGAAGGGGAAAAACATGATTCATTAAATATCTGAATATTATAGTATGCTAATGGAATTGATTATTATCATTTGTAGCAATACTGAAGGTCATGACTGCAAGAAAGATTTTAGAGGTAGGAGGGTGTGTTTGGAGACAGGGTGAAGCAGATTCAGGGGACATGCAGCTGTAAACTGAACACATTTCAGTTTGGGTAATTGTTTGGGTGTGCTCTGGTAGCTCTCTGCTGTGAGTGGTGGAGGTACCTCATTTCTGGCCTGGTCTTTAGGCAGATCACCTCAGGTTTGTTTGCACTTTCACATTTCAGTAGGTCTTAAAAGTTAAAATGAGGATCTGGATCCATGTGACTGGATACTGGTAACATACATGTGCATCGAGGAGTAGACACATCAAAACCTGTGTGTGGAAAATAAATATTGAATAGGTTGCCTATATCTTTATTAACGAAACACAATATATATATCAAGAAGGTAAAAAGAAGAAAGTAAAAAATTACATTTAAAGTACTTAAGATTGCATTGTGTCCAAAATACAGTCCATGCACTAAAGTTCTTATGATTTAAATAGGAAATAGAAAGAGCGTGACATCCTGTTTTGATTTTGCTCAAAAATCAAACAGCAAATATAAATGGAGCTTGGACTTTGCTAGGTCAATGAATGTTTGGCATTGATGTCAGTGGAATCAGGAATCTGCCCTAAATTGTTTTTTCATGCATGCAAAAGAAAATAAATGTTAAGTTTGCCAAACACCAAGCTGGTGTCTTATGAGCATAAATTCTTCATTCAGTTTTAGACCATTTTTTCTGATTATAAGACAGTCTGAAGAAATCAGCTCCTTCTGTGTTTTTCCAGCTCCAAACCTATAATTGTGAAATTCACAAATAATGAACAACCACAAAATTCCAACCCACACTTGTTAATAAAAGCTTTTGATTTCAAATACTTGAAGCTTCTCTAAATGACAACAGTTTCTATCCTGAGCAGAAAGGATTTGTATTCTTAAATATTTCATTGCTCAAGTGGCATATTATCTAGAAAACATTCGATTTCCCAGATAAAATAAAAGATATTTAAAAATATGTGAGCACAGATAATCACTATAAATTGGTTACGTTATTTCTTAATGTTACTGGACAGTAGCCTGAAGTGGCAAGTTTTATTACACTCAATATTATTTTGACCTAAGTGTAATTTTTTCTTTCAGTGCACATTTAATGGAGTGGTACAGTAGTCTGAGAATGTTTATATTGTGGTACATGATTGAAAAAGCTCAGAATGTGTATTTGTTACAGTTGTATTGTTTTATTACTGAATATCAAAATTCTGCCTTTCAGAATGAAATTTTAAATGTTTTGTTATATACGTTTATATTTGGTGTGACAGATTACAAAAGTGAAAGGATCATTAACAGTAAAGAAAAATTATGTGATTAAGTGATTAATTTTAAATCTTTTGCTTTCAAAGACAAATTTGTATCTCACAATCCCCTATAATTCCAACAAAGGCTAGCTAGGATGTCAGCTGTGATTTGACACACTCAAATCATCCTGTAAGTCAGTACTCCAGTTTAAAGGGAGATTGTGATATGAGGAATACGTTTATTTTCAGCTATATGTTGTTGTACTTCGGTAACTTTCATATATAATCTTCTAATTAATCTTTTTTTAGCTCTTTTCTGCTTTGACCCCTTGACTGCCAGGACTGTAAGACAATCCTCTCTCTTAGGTCCTGCATGCACAGACTACAATTGTTGATCTATGTATGATTATGGAAGCAGTCTACATGGAATTACCCAACTTGTTCCTTTATGACTTCTTAAGCCATTTTAAGCATGCTGTCATAGATTCACAGAATTGCTTAGGTTGGAAAAGACCTCTAATATCCTGCAGTCCAACCACTGACCCAGCACTGTCAAGTCCACCACTAAACCATGACCCTAAGCACCATATCTACATGGTGCTGTTGGTGACTCAGCCACTTGCCTGGGCACCCTGTTCCACGGCTTGACCACCCTTTCCATGAAGACATTTTTCCTAATATTGAATCTGAACATTCCCTGGCACAACTTGAGGCTATTTCCTCTCATCCTATCAGGGAGATTACCTGGGAGAAAAAGCTGACCCCCACCTTGTTACAACCTCCTTTCAGGGAGTTGTAGAGAGGAATAAGTTCTCCCCTGAGCCTCCTTTTCTTCAATCTCCAGCTTCCTCAGCAACTTCTGATCCACACCCTTCTCCAGCTCTGTTGCCCTTCTCTGGACTCTCTCCAGAACCTCAGTGTCTGTGTTGAAGTGTTGTACCAGTGCTGAGTACCGGGGGACAATCACTGCCCTGGTTCTGCTGCCACACTATTCCTGATCCAGGCCAGGTGCCGTTGGCCTTCTTGGCCACCTGGGCACACTCTGGCTCATGTTCAGCTGCTGTCCACCAGCACCCTCAGGCCCTTTCACATTGGGCAGATTTCCAACCACTCTACCCCAGCCTGGAGAACTGCATGGGGTTGTTGTCATATCCCCCTGCGGAACCTTCCCACCCTCCAGCAGATCAACATTCCCACCCAACTTGGTGTCATCTACAAACTGACTGTGAGGGTGCACTTGGTCCCCTCATCCAGGTCATTGATAAAAATACTAAACACGACTGACCCCTAAACCGAGCCACTGGCACCACTTATGTCCAGCAGCCAGCTGGATGTAACTTCATCTTCCATGACTCTGGCCTGGCCATCTAGAGAGTCTTTTAGACAGTGACCAGTGCACTTGTCCAAGTCATAAAAAGCCAATTTTTCCAGAGAATGCTGTGAAAAATGGTGTCAAAGGCTTTACTAAAGTCCAGAGAGACAACATCCACAGCCTTTCCCTCATCCACTAAGTGGGCCACCTTTTTGGTCTTACTCTGCATGTAACCTGGAAGATGTTCTCTGTATTTTTTGGTCTGTATCTGACTACCCCACAAAAAATCTTTCCAAGTTAATCATTATTTTCTTTTCTAGCTATTAAAAACACAATTTGTGCCTTTCTCCCTTGAGTCAGTACTACTTTACTTCTAACCTTCTGAAAGTTAGTTGCCAAATACACTACCGTACTAATTTATTGAGACCTTCCACCAGAGAGATGTTTTTGCCCTGCTGGTGTTCCCCTGTGCACATTCTGGTTCTCTAACACTTACCTCTGGTCTGCTTTCTATCTCGCCTAAGGTGCCCACATTACCTCTACTACCTTTCGCACAGTTTTTTGAAGTTTTTTTTCTACCTGACCCTGCATGCCAGAAGGGCCCTTCAGCAAAACTCTTTTCCTACCACCTTGCCACCTGCCAGAGCTGAGCTGGGTTTTGTACTGTGCTTGTTAAGAACTAATTGATTAGCATTAATGCAGTATAACCAGGTTTTTAAAGAGTTTTGCTAGCCTTGAAGAATTTCTCATGTGACCTGTGTATTCTAAAGAGTTCATCATTTCCTAAAGTGACAATCAAGCTTCCTGTACCTCTTTGGAGCACCCTTTACAGTGATTCTTCAAGTTGCTACTTTGTCTTACAAACATAAGTGCCTTAGGAAATGCTGATAAGTGCACTCAGATTCTTGCCTAAAGACACCGATGTGTAAATGCTGTGACCGTGTGTGACAAGAACAGCTGCAGTGAGGGGCTTCCTGGGCTCTGGTTACGCTGAAATCTCAGTATTTGTCAAAGGAATAAATATAATAAAATGAGCATCATGACATAAATGCTAGTTGGGACCATGAGTTTTGACAGGAGGAACAGCTGAAAGTCAGGTTCGAATTTATCCTCCTAAATAAGGTTTGTTTATTATAGACACATTGTAAGCTTGGCCTAATATTTATGTATTGCTGAAGTTTGGGACAAATGGGACCCAGAAGCATTAATTTATAATGTATTGTAGTGAATGTAACACCTTGGTGCTGAAGTTTATTGACTATTTTGCCTTTCTAGGAAAACATCTTTGATCAATTAATTACCTTGCTTAGATATTACTCCATAAATTACAATAACATCTGAATGAAACCTGGTAATTATCATAGATGAAAACCGCTTTTTTTCCTTGTGACCTTAGATATCCAATTTCCAGAAATAGTACTAGTGCATTTCTCCCATTAGAGGCTTCTATAGTATATAAAACCAACAATAAATTCAAGAAAATATTAATAAAAAGAAGTGAAAATTAGATGAAAAACTTTCCTATGTCAACGCCTCAGGTTTCTTGGACAACTGATTGTGGATCCTGAATCTCAATCTTCATTCTCCAATTACATTTACCAGAAATAAAATTATTATCTATTTGATAAACCGGAGAGTATATTTGGAAATAAAACTTCGGTTTTATATCTTTTGAAGTAAGGGTAGTTTTGGGACTTGAATGTGAAAGTTGCTGGATCTTTCAGAATTTTTAAAATTATTCTTGTGCAACTAGTGGATTTTTCTCTCACTATATCTGTTAATGGTTATATTTGACACTGAAATACTGTGTGGTTCCTAAAGTACATTTCACTTTTAGAGAACAGTATGTATAAAGAAAAAGAAGAGTGGAGTAGACTTTGCTATCTGATCTTTCAGGGAAATAAACTTCCAGAAATAACCTCCTCTAATTTTCTTTAAGAGCAGCCTCAAGGAAGAAAATGTACATTGCATTTGTCATATCACAAGCTGTCTAAAGGTATAGTTTGCATCCAAGATGTGCAAATTGCGAGGTGGATCACCTGAGCCACTACTCTTCTAAAGTTTAAACTCTGTCTCTTAAGATAGCATGAGGATATTTTAAATTACCAAACATAACGTATGCATGGACTTTTTAGCATTTCTCTGTGTAAAATCCTATGACTATGTCATTATGTACATGGTAAGATAGATTTTACTGGCTGTTTCTAATGCAGTAGTTAAAACTTATCATCCTGAAGAATTTTTTTTTTAATAAGTAGCAAGTGCAACCAAAATTTGGGCCATTAGGGTTTATTTTGGTATTGATTCCGCTCTTTCATATGTCAGCTTCTGTCAGCATACCCCAAGGCATAGAGGTCTGGTATCTGCATCAACATCAGAGGAAAGACTTGAATAAAGTTGTCTTCACAAAAGAAGCCATCTCATTCTCCAGTTACTTCATTTTGAGCTGGAAAGTCTGCTCCTCGGATTATTCTTGCCTCCTGGAGACAGCCTTGAGGGAAATACAGCCAAAGCACAAAGGTGTTTTTCAGAGGAATAAGTTCCATCTTCATTTGTGTGGTCTTTAGGTAAAGGTGAAAGTGATACGGGGCTGCATGGTTTAGGCCAAACGTGCACAGATCAAAACTTGGGTCGTTCTGGTACAGGTTTAAAGCAAGTTTTGGTATACAAGGATTAGTTCGTTTTCCAAAATTTCATCTCCAAGAGGGCAAATTTTTCTTGATGAAGTAGAGCAGCTGCCATATTGGTTGCCAGAGGGGTGGGAAGCTTAATAGACATTTAAAATTTTAGATTGCTCTGGCTCCATGTGGAAGTTTGAGCTGTAAAATAGTGAAATGACAAAAATGGCATAAAGTCCTGATGTCTCCACCTGGAAGGATGCAGATAATTGAGTTGGACTGAGTTGCTGGAAGCTTATAATCTCAGTGCACTTTACAGCAAAATTAATATGCAGCCAGAAATCCTTGCATCCTAACAAAACTGTGCACTTTTATAATACAATGAATCTAAACGTTTCCAAGGAGGCTTTCAAGCAGGATGTAACTTTTATGTAAGGAGGATGTTCTGAGGGCTGGAACATCATACAACGCTTTCCAGGCATACACATATATATATAGGCATCTATTCAAAGATAAAAAGTGTACAAATTAATATAAATTTTAAGCTAGTGTAAAGGATTTCAGGAAGTCTGAAATAAAATCTCTTGGTATAGGGGCAAGAGTATGCAAATTGTGCTAAGGAGGTTCTCACCCCACAGTCAGATCCTCAAGCACCAAGGTTTTACAGGTGTAAAGTGGGTGCTTCACAATGTGGCTCACAACTGTCCACTGATCCCAAAAGGTAAGAGAGGGAGACAACATCAAGTTATGGAGTTCTAATCTTGCTTAACCTGATAGGATTTTTATTTGCAAGAGTTAATTTATGATATAAGAAAGACAAAGTTGTTAGCTTGTCTTGGATTTAATTTTGGAAAAGTCATTTAAAACAAAACTTTTTATTGTTTCAGGATAAAATGAGTATGAGACCAGAGTCAGATCTTGAAACCAACTGCCTTTTGTAGAAACTACTCCTTGGATGAATTTGAGCAGCTGGAATTTTTTTTTTTCCAGTTTGTTGAAGGATAAAGAAAAGGATACTTATGAGAATATTGTTGTTGTTTCTGTACTGGGGTGATTAATCTGTGGCTAAAGACTTGGAGAACACAGTTAGACGAGTCTCTCTTTTCTCACATTTGCAAGGCATTGCCGAACGCCTTCAGACTGCGTAGGGGATAGAAGGCACTGATGGTTTGGAGCTATGTCATGCTCAGTAAACACCCACATGGTGGTATGTATGAGAGGTATCCTACACAGCGTTCTGGAAATCTTGAGAAGATTTTAGCAGCTCCTGCAGCTCTGTGTGCGACAAAATCAAAACCAGGGAACCTGCCACAAGCTGTACCTACACAGCAGTGACTGCAATACAGTGAGGAGCTACCTGAACCACCTTTAAACCCTGTTCACCCTTAGGGGTAACAGTTTAGAACAGAGCAACATGAAACTTTACATGAAGCACTTTAACATGATTTTTAAGGCAGAGACACATCCTTGCTACTTCATAAACGGCAGCAGTATTTTAAATAGTTATACCAAATTATATCATCTAGTTCAGATGTCTTTCATTACACCAAGCATGACCAAGTGATATGTATTTTTTAAAAAATAAAACCTCACCAGAAATAAGGACAGTCCCATCACCCATCACTAAGGAAGGGTTTGAAAGAAACAGATGGACTTCCAGACACATGATGAAAAGCTCCACTGATTTTAATGGAGTTGCTCTAAAAGCTAGCTTAAACCAGGTCAGAATCCAGCCTTTTTTTCAGATATACATTCAACAGAAAAATAGAGGCAAAAAAATTCACAGCAGTGATTGAAGGTGGGATGTTTGTTACTGAGGAAAAAAGCATATCTGGGAATGTTACCAAAAAAGGAAACTGTTTTCATAGTGCCCATATTTGAAAAATCATTCCTAAAATTTAATATCTTGCAATATTTTTATTAAGGTTTGCCATGTAGAAAAAATCCTCTCTGAGGAATTCCATATGACTTTGCAATCCACATCAGCATATAATTTTCTTTTCAATCTATTTAGTGATGCATGTATCAAAGATTTAGATGCTGAGATTTTGTGCAACCTAGATAACTCTGTGAAAAGAACTATTTAGAGATATATATACAGCTTAATGCACGTGGAGGAAAGGGTATGGGTAAAAAACATGAGGCCCTGTGTTTCAGCAACAACAAAATTCTACTGAAGTAGTTATGAAAATCTTGTGGTTTGAAAAAATATAGTAGAGAGAAAGCAATGTCACATAGTGGATTTGCATTTGATATGCACCTTACAATGCCAGATCACCCTTTGGTTTTTCCATAAAAGAAAAACGTAGACACTATTAAGTATATGCATGGTATCAGCATTATTTTAAGAGTAAGTTAAGTGGTTCTGGATCAGGAAATTAGATTATGATGAACTCAATGTGATTTCATTGAGGTAAAAGAAATTTAAACTTGATAACTATTCGAAAGAAGAATAGGTAATATGTTAGTATTCTGTTTCCCTGGAGGTAAAAGAGCCTTGACAGGACTGTTTCTCTCATTAAAAGCTGACATGACTTTGTCCTATACTATTTTCTGGGTTCACTAGAGAATTTGAAGTTATCTGACACACATGTTCTTCATATTCCTAGTGGACAAAAAGTCTAATTAAGTTTATACATATACAATTCAATCTCTCCGTGGCTCTGTTGGAGTGGAAGTTTGCTAAACTGTTTTTAAACCAGATTGAATTCAGAACTTTTGCACATAGGGCCTTATAATTCAAGCTACCAATTTGTAAAGGAAAGTGTCAAAATACTCCATCAGTTTGGAAAAGGGAGCAGCTATGGGATAGTCACACATATTGGGCCAGATCTGAACACACTATTATTCTACCAAGTTCCTTTTTTATCTTTTATTTCAGGTTCTAGATTATTTGATAAAGCTGTTGTAAACTGGATGCTATCTGGACTTGAAAGTTAAATACATTTCTAATTATTTAATTCATTTTTACTCATCTTTTCAATGAAATAAGACCTATATTGACCTTAAAAACTGAGGCAGTAAAATATTGAGTGGATTTGCACATAGACCTGTGGACAAGTATTACTCTATCTACAATTAATTAATTTGGAGTGCTGATCAGTAAAATGCATATTGGAGTTTAAAATTAATTATCAGAATACTTGATTTTAGTTCATATATATGCACAAAATTCTTTCAACCTTAAAGTATGTGTTAAAAGTCAATATTAGAGTAAATATAAAGTCCAGTAATTTTCTCACTAATTTAGATTTCTGTACTCCCATAGACGACCTTTCCATGACTCAAAGCAATTTCTTGGGAGGATGCTGTCTGAAATACACAACATGAAAAATGCTTTCTAGATGATTACCTACCCTAAACAGATGAACAAACAAGCAAGAAAAAAAAGATTGCCAAACATTTTGACAGAAGATTTGAGGAACATTTGGAGACAAGGTATAATTAGAAGGGTCTGACCTTCTGCAAATTGTGAATACTTTCCAAGTCTGTAACTTTTATGAAGTCTTATATGGTCAGATTTATTTAGAATTTTCCACTGTCATTAATCAGCTATCAAAACCCCAAGGGCATGATAGAGCAGTTAGTTTGGCAGCTGAGTTGTGGGCCTGCAGGCTGTTCCAGAGGCTTTTCTTTGCACCCTTTTCTCTGTGTCCCCACACTCCTTGCCCTTGCTGTCCCTCTGGCATGGGATTCCCAAGGAAATGCACCAAGCTGGCAGCAGGGGAAACAGATACAGGCATTTGTTAGGCACTGCCAAATCTGACTGTTGCCATGAGCTATCTTCAAATGTAGATGCAGCACAGGCTGAATTTTGTCTCTGGAGCCTTACACTGAAAGCCTGAACTGAGCACAGACTGATATTTTAATTCCACAAATACACAGTACAAGGAACATTTCATATTTGCAGTTCATATAATTATATAACCAAGTCTCTGAGAGAGAGAGCTATAATCTTCCTAAACATTAATGCTTATACAGAGCTCTAAGTTACCATAGAATTTGGAAGAGGCAAACAATCCCAGAAAGCTGTAGGGAAGAAAAACACCTATTTTCTAAAGGTTGTTTAAAAATTGAATTTCTTTTTGATTTCTCCTCTCCATTTATCTGCCTCTTCTCTTCTGTGTTAGTGTTATTTAGGTCTTCTGTGGAAAACTGACTTCGAAGCACTAACTCCTGACCTTCTTGCACTTTCCTTTCCCTCATCTCTTCTGTTTTCATTATTTTTCCTCAATTCTGCTTTAATTATAAAGACATTTTACTATCTGGTTGTACTTGTGTTAGCAGTGCTTATGACAATGTGTTCTTTTGAGCATCCTTAAGGAATAGCTCAAGTGATTTTCTTGGCTAAAGGTTCAGTCCAGTTCATGGAAGTAATTGGTTTTTTTTTCTCATTAGTATCAGTGTTTACCGGGTGAGACTTCAGTCCGGTTAAGTCATTTGTCTCCCAGCAGATGATGTAGAACATCAATTCAGGGAGAAAAAAACACAGGAAGGAAAATGGATTTGCTCTTCACGATTTTTGAAATTCTTTTCAGTGCTTCCCTAAATGTGGCAGAAAGCTGAATCAGATCTTGTGTTCCCTCTGAGGAATCTTGAGGAACCTTGAACCACAAGATCACATTGCGTTTTATAATATGAGAATTCCCGTTAGGGGAGATGCACCCCATCCTTTCGGGAAGGCAGAAGACAGATATAATATCCAGAAATGTACATTTTAGACTTAATCTAAAAATGAAATTTTTAGAAATGTACACTTAGACTTAATCCATAACAGAAATAATAATTCTACATATTTTGCTTAGAATTAATTGATTGTGTGGGTGTTGTTGTTGGTTGACTTTTGCTTTTGCTAGTTTGGTTTTTTGTTTTTGTTTTTTAGTCCAAGGGGCCCTGGTATATAAATTTCCTAAAAAGAGTTATTCAGAAATTTCTAAGTCATTTATTAATTAACAACTAGGTACTGTGCGGACATCCCTTTAAACTTACGTAAGACATAGAACGTATTTTATTGTAGGTTGGAAAAACCAGCTTTTCTGTTTAAGATTAATATTTTCAGAAATACCATTTTGGGTATGCATTCCAAACTGTCTTGACAAACAAACAAAAGATTCTAACAAAAGACAAGTTAAGCTTGCAATTAATACTGAATATAATATTTGCAAGACCACTGTACTTTGAAAGTTAATTTGTGATCCTTTGACACTGTTGAGCATGTTGCCTCCTAAGAGCAGCAAGAAAGCCAACTACATGGACCACATTTATCCAGGCAAATTCTTCCTGTCAAGAGAAACATTAGTCTATATACACTCGTGCACTTCAAATTATAATTTAAAAATTGTTCCTTAATGAATTCATTATTTTTGTGGCACTCACTACATTTATTTTTTTCTGTTATTGTCAGAATTTTAGGCCTTATGTATGTACTTCAAGATAAGTGAAGATTTTGTGCAGTAGCACATAGGTCAAACTGGTACTTGATCCATGGCTGTGTTTCCACTGGGGCTCTGATGTCAAACTTCAAACAAGTCTGAATAAGAGAATGAATTAAAGGAAGGTAGAACACAATAATTTAGAAGCTAATCTCTCATTTTTCAATATATTTTTAAAATAAAACTTACCCTTTTGATGTCTTATCAAACTAGATCTCAGAGGCCTCTAATAGAAGAAATGTTCTCTTCATTAACATTCATTAAGCATGAGTTATTAAAAAAAATAGCAAGCATCAGCTATTTAAAAAAAAAAAGCGTGAAAATAATACCTGGCAATCGACTGTACTGCTGCAAAATCTTTCATTTATGCAGTTTCAGTGTAGCAGACAGATTCTGTGGTCAGTATATTCCCTCAGTATCCTTACAGAGATTTCTAGAGGAATACCATAAATTATTTCCATACAGTCATCTTATATCTCATTTTTTTCAGTAAGAAATGACAGAGCTGCATCGTGAAGGATGCTTAAGTCCCTACTGGTTTTATTAGATACTGAGGGAGGGACACTGCTTGCAAGATAGAATATATATGTTACCCTATCTTCAAACTAAGGGGTTCACATCTTCCAGGGTGCTGAATGTAACCTGTAACATAAAAAAACCCGACTGGATCACAAAGTGAATTTATGGGAGGTTCCACTGTTCCCAGACAGTGGCATGGAACAAAATGAATTATCAAGAAGTTTCTTCTAAATATGTGATCTCTTAGGTGGCTAAGAGCATGATGAACTGTAACAGCATCGTCTGCCACCAATTGGTGCTGTTGCAATGTCACTGTACCCTGGCACAGCATGAGGGCAAGAGAATTCTTGCCTCTTTTTTTTCTTGTGGCATATCTGTCATGGATAGAACGGTCAATCCAGCTTCACACTGTGTCTGACAGCCTCGATGCTGCTGCATCTTTTGTGTGCCTGCTCTGATCGCCAAACTTCTGCCTCGCAATATCTCGTGATAGGCCTTGCATAAGGAAGGGGTTTTCTAGAGAACTGTGTTTAAAACTGTCCCTCCCTAAAAAACTGTGCATGTCTTTATACCCTGAAGGCAACTGTAAACCTGATCCAGCTCTCAAAGCCAGGAAAGTCCCTGTTGTGACTTTAGCAGGAGTTGAGCAAGTATCTACAGATGATGACACATGCATTTGGTAGGAGTGTGTGAGTACAAAAAATAGTGTCAGCTACTCTAAGTTGCCTTCCTTCATATACAAACTGGTGGTGCATCGGTTGTGCCCTTCCCAGCAGAGAAATGGACAATGGGATGCACCCAGGAGCTGGGCTTTGGGACCACAACAGAAAAGATATCGGGAGCAAGTTGTTAGAGTACTTGCCACTAATAGGGTTCTTTGGCTGTGAAGTGGCAATTTCAATCATTTTGAAATTTGCACATAAATACACTTGTCTGTTAGATGTAACATTTGAAATGTGGAAAAGAAATATCATTTCTAAAAATGCAGAAATGTAGGGGGAAAAAAAAATAAAAAAGATCTATTTCCAGAAATGTTTTCAGCAAAATGGGCCTATTGGAATCTTTCAACCATAACGTGTTACCCATTTAATAATCATGTCTGGTTATACCAACTTCCTGTATAATAGTGACTATGATTTTCAAACTATTAAAATTATGCATTTTATAGGTTTTTAGCTCACTGATTTTAAATTAAGTATATTCATATTGAGGAGTTTTTGAATATCTGTCACTAAGGAAGTCATCAAAATAGATTGTCAGGTAAATTAAAGCAGCAGTGAAGCATCTCACCAAGGAGATATTTCTCTTTTATGAGTGGCTGCTTTTGAAGTATGTTGAGGAGAGGTAAGTTCTGAGAGTGTCTTGTCTTATGTGTTCTTTAAATTAGAATATATTTGGAGTCAACTGTCCAAGTGTTCTGCTAAGGCAGAGATGATGGCTACGGGCAAAGACTTCTGGGCAGTCTGTGGCTGAGACTGGAGAGACACTTCATCTCATTCATTTTGTTCAGTCAATAAAAAACACTGCACATCTGCATATATTATAGGTATTGTTTGCTCTCATACACAAAGAAGGGATGCGTACTTGTAAAATATATATATATATACCCACGCATATGTGCATTCATATATAAACAAGGTGCGTGGGTGCCTATAGGAAGGGACACCCTGTGTGTGCACATATGCTTTCTGAACATTTTGGGTACTATTTCTTTAAAGTGCAGGTTATGCATGGTTAAACATATATGACAAGTCTGAAAATAATAAACTCCCTTCATATTTTATTCACAATTTGTGATATTTTTCTGTATTGCTGAGAAAAAAACATTTTTGACATCAACAACTAGAAACTGAAATAAAAGAAAAATAATTCTAAGTTTAAATTCTGCATACTTCTATGATTTTTTTTTTAGGGGATGAGAGAAGAGAAAGATTTTTATGGAACTTAGTGCTTTTTCTAAAGAGTGGAAATATTTTAAATTAGAAACAGTCTTTCAATAATGGTGAGTTGCTTGATGGTTATGCTGTGCTTCTTAACACAGAATTTTCTGCAGCAAAAGGTTAATTAATTGGGAAATGAAATACAGAAAACTATCATGAATGAGACAGTATTAAGTCTTCCTTTTTCTGCCTGTCTCCCTGTCTTTTTCTAGAATATACACTCAAAGAGGGTAAAGGTGCCTGTGTAATTGGGCATTTCTTAGTGAACTGCGCTGTCTTGATTCATACTCACAGAGGGAAATAAATGAATTTCATTTACCTATAGAATATTACAAGCTCCAATAAGTTTTTAGTTTGGGTCGGGCTTTTTTTTTTAAGAGAACAGTCCAGTTGGTCTCTTGGTAAACTTTTCTAAAGTCTTTTGGTAGGAGTGTGTGAGTACAAATCCTGGACTTCTCTGACTGCTCCTCAGGAGGTATGACTGGCAAGGTTCTTTCTCACTGCACAGACTCCATCACAGGACCTGATCACAGAGAAGCAGGTAACCCACGTGCTGCTAACCTGGGACAAACCCGTGTTAAACATAATGAAAATTACGAAAATGTGAGAGTGCTTAGGGCCCCAAAGCACTTACACAACAGTAAAAGAAATGAGGTTAAAGAGTACAGAGCTAACACCTGACCAAATTTGTGTCTACAGGTATGGGTTTTATGAAAAGATTTGTAGAAACACAAATATATAAAACAGACAAACTTGCACCACCCCCCCTACCATGTATTTGATTTTCAGTCTTGAAATCTCTCACCTTCAACTGCACTTTTTATACAACTCTTTTCAGTTCTTTCCAAATTTCTAAGGTTTTAGTCTCTGCCAGAAGTATTTCTTATCTGTAAGAAGGTGTTAAACAAGAAGAAATGGAACTTTAGGTAAATATTAGGCAGTTTGATACTTTTTAACTGTTAAACATGTATTTTTAATACTCTGAAAACATTCATTCCAAGTATTATTTTCATCCAGCAGAGAAGCAGAAATAGGACTGCATTTAATCACAATTCAGCTTGAATTTTGAATATTAAATGTTCATAATTAAAGCTTCTAAACAATTTGCACAGCTAGTAATAATTACAGGAATTAATTTGTAAATTTCTTTAATTAAAAATAATTTTGGCAAATTATAACTTGCTACTGAGAAGTTCAAGAATAGAATTTGAAGCAAGGTTTTTTACAACTATTTTCAGTGCCTCAAACCCTCCAGTTTCTTTGGGGTACATATGACAGCTAAATTTTAATTGTAGTAGGATAATTTTTAGTTCAACGCATGTCTGTTCTCTACTGTCATATATATTCAAATTTAGGGGGAGATGGGCAGGACTATAAGACATGTTTTATCATCTCTTCCTGATGTGTTTGAAGAAAAGCAGTCTAACAGCAGCTTTGGAAAAAGGCTTTTTATTTTGCATGCTTGCTGGGCAAAAATATATACTGAAGGAAATGTTCAAACCCATGGCATTCGTGTGGTACATCTTGGACTAGTCAAGGCGCATGACATTCCTGTTAGGAAGGAAATGTAACCCCTAATTTGACATTATTTCTTTCTATTTTGCAAGAAAAGACCTTTAAGTCTGGAACATAATGAACTTGCAAAATTAGCCCTAACTCGCTCAAACTCTCTGCAGTGTAATTCTGATATGTGTGTGTACAGGAAAGCAGGAAATGTTCTTGAGCTTGTTATCAAGTGAGACAAGGTTAATTAGTGACTAGAATAGCTTTAGCATTTATCTTACTCCATTATATTTTACCACCTGTCCTTTTTACTTCCAGGATAAAATTTCCTGGTTTTAATATGAGAAAGGAGTCATTGTTGCTTTTCACATTTGAAGTCACTAATGAATGTAGATTTAATATACAGGTTGGTTGTTCTCCTGTGGGTTTTGGTGTTTGTTTTGGGGTTTTTTGGGTTGGTTGTTTTTTATTAAGTTTATAGCCTATTTGGACCTTTACGTTTGGAAAAGAACCTTGATTGGTTTTTTGAAGGTTCAGTACCCAAAATTACAGCTGGATTTTCAAGGGTTTTATGTTTGTGCTGAGCAGCCTTCAGTTTAGCGAGGATTTTTCAAAGGTCTCAAAATATAATGTCTCAGTGCCTTGAAAATAAACCTGTTTATTTGATGAGAAGTGTACAGTACTTGCTTGAAGATGAAGTGTATGGAAACACTGTTGTCCATACAAAGGATAAAACAGAATTGTTAATTAATATCCAGATGAGAGTTAAATTTGAACATGTTTATAACTCTTCAGGTATACACAAGACTATTTGAGTTTCACGTTTTTCATTATTTCTTTGTAGTCCAGAATAATTCAATGCCATTTAATTATTTATTTTTACCTAACTGTGTATGTAGGGAACTGAGTTCCACTTGCCACTGGGATTCCCACACAAATGCAAATTCTCTCTTTGGCTTCTGTCCCTATTTATAGATTGCAAAGGACTATTTATCATCAAATCTTAAACACTAAAGTCTTTAAAATTCAAGCTAAGTTCCAGATTTCAGCTAAAAGCTCAGACTTCAACTCTCATTCTACTTTGATTTGGTTTAAAGGAAGAAATAAGACCCCGAATCTCATATGAGGAATGTATGGGCTAAGTAAGTGTAAACACCATCACTGTTCCCTTGAAGGTTTTTTTTTCTGTCGCAGTGGTCTGATATGACCTTACAAATCTTTCTGTGTTTATTTTATGTAGGAAAAAAAAGATTTAATTCCTCACATATAGTATTTTAGTAAGTCCAGTTTTCTATATGTGCAAATTTGGGGTCCCAGATGTAGAATTTATTTTGAAATAAAAATTGTTCTCTGTGTTGTAATTTGAATTGTCAGTATTTCAAAATGTAAAGCAAGTAACTGTATAATATTCAGTGTCTACATCTATGAGTACACTTTCCTAGACAAGCCAGTGTTAAATGCTGCAGCATGTCTTTTTTAATAATAAAATAATTTAAGTTGGAAGGGGTCTCAAGGTCATGCAATTGTCCAATATTCTGCGTTACATAAATCCAACTTCTTGTTTTGGCTCAGAAGAACTCTTAGATTAAGGCTTGAGTTCTTGGTTAGCTGTAGCAATTGAAGACTTGTTCTCCATCCATGCTGGAACAGATTTTCTACCCAAAATCCAAAAAAGGAGTGCTTTACCTCAATTTGGAACTTGTCCTATTCTACAATCTGTTAAAAAACAAAATTAAATCTAAACCAAGATGTATATGTGGAAGCCTCATTTAGATATTTTCAAATAAAAGGGATTTACTCGAGAGTCCTGAGGTCATTAACTAACTTACAGTGGATTTTGCAACTAAGCTTTTCTGGTTTTTTCCAGCCTGATTTTCTTCTTCTGGTATATTCTTAATAAATATTACATGTACTATTCAACAATTCAGGTAAGTGACTTTCCTTGTAAAGAAAATAAATAAATAAAAATCAAACTGAAGTATTCAGTCTTTCATAGGATGTCCTTTGCAACCTGGGAGAAGCAATGGTTCCGTTTACACTTTCCTCACAGCCTGATCCACTACGGACAGCCTGATCCACAACGGACCTCAAAATTTAATCCAACTTAGAAAATTGCAGTCAAACTCCATTATGAAGTTTTCCACACATAAAATTACTACAGAAAAGTCAGAGTATGAAACAATTATTTCACTCATTTCCTGTCTGTTGACAACCATGGAGTGCAACCAGTGCAGAGATGCCGAGCTGAGCCCGCAGAGTTGAGGCAGTAGATACTGAGGTAGTGTTAATGCTTTGTTTATGCCTGACATTTAAGCAGCTCTGTTACTCCTCATCAATGAAAGGAGAGATCAGCTGCAGCCCTGGCACTGTCAGCTCATCTCATTGCTATGGATGACAACTGCAAATTACTAATCCTTTTTTTTCCATTTCATCTCCTACACAGTTCTGTCTTCCAGCTAGTCTGTTCTTCTTCAGTCAATCAAAAGATAGACCCAAAGCTCTCTTTGTAGCTTGGGGTCCCCTATGAGGTCTCAAATGAATTCTCACAAGGACAAGAAATGCCCTGAGAGCATTCCCGTTCACGTTTTGGATGCTGCAGTGTGTGTGACAGTAACTAGAAGCCCTCTGAAGCAGTTCATGCAGTCAAAGCTTCACATAATGATATTACCTATTCTTACAGTTGTTTTAACCACCTTCCCAGACTTCAGTACTTGGTTGGAAATATATAAGGCAGACGATTAATTCATTGAGTCAAAAACACTGTTGGTAACAGGAAAATGCTCAAAAGAATTGTAGATGAAGTTTGGAATATTTACCTTGTACCTAAAGACTTCTGTAGTTTCTGCTTCGTGCAGAGAAGGTTAAGTTTGAAAACAACTGAATTTGGGATAATGTTCAGCTGTTTGAAATAAAGGTTCTATTCCATGGAAGCAGCTTACCAAGGGAGCAATTAATCTGTTGGTTTACAATTAAAATCACATATGTGTTGAAAGGCACACTTTAGTTCACCTACATGTTATTAAACTTTGTGTCATCATCACATGGAGAGAAGAACCATTGACTCTCAGAAAGGACTTGTGAAAAAATCTGTGGCCTCCTTCATGGTCACTCCTGTCTTTAAAATCTTTGTGGTGCCAAACAGCCAAAAGTAACAGAATAAATATTAAGAAAATCTTAGAAAATGCTTAAAGCACATTCATTTTGCCCATTTTCATTTGCCATAGAATCATAGAAGGGTTTGGGTCAGATGAGTCCAACTAAGAATATTCTGTGAATCTGAGTCCTTAAAGATCAGCTAATTCCAACCCCCCTGCCATGGGCAGGGACACCTTTCCACCTTCCACTAGACCAGGTTGCTCAGAGCCCCATCCAGCCTGGCCTTGAAGACCTCAGTGTGTCACGTGGCAGTGTCAGAATAATGTTTGTTCAAAAGCGTTTTGACCCACAGGCTTAGAATGGGAGAACAGACAAACCCTACCATGAGAATGAAATGCATCCGCCAGCTCATTTCTTCTTTATTTGGTAATAAATACATGGCATTATTTAATTTACTTTCCTAAAATATATAGAGTATAATGAAATATTTGAATGCTACCCACAACTTTAAAATGAAGTTCCAGTTCTTACATTTTGTATTTATTCTGTATTTGACTATCATAAGGTACTCATTTCAATATATTGAATTATCTTGGTGCTGTAATGAAAACCATTAATTTTTTAAAATCAGAATGAGTATAAACAAAAAGGAAAGAAAAAAACATGTCATGCCACTCAAAGTTGATTGCTTTTTTGATAGACTTACAAAATTAGTGGATGAAGGATATGCAGCAGGTATATTTGCATTTTAGTAAAGTATGATCATGCCTTTGAAAATCTTACAAAAAGGATCCACATTCACTTGAATATGATTGCTATTACATGGAGGAAAAACTAGATGAAAGACAATGAATAAAGTGAACTTTAATGTGGGGTGAAGTGTAGATGGATACTCAAACCATATGCATTAAAATTCATTTTATTCAATGCATTCTGGCCTGATCTGGGAGGTGGAGTAAATAGCATAGGGAAATTTGCAAATCATAGTCTGCTGGAAAGTAAATTTTAATGAGCATAGGCTGGATCAATAGGAAAGTCTGCCTCTTGCCCCAGTGTTTCTTCACTTTACTGTGACATCAAAACCAAAACCCAGTAAATAGATTTTAGCTGAACAAGTATTAGAAAATTTGCGTGCTCAATTATTCTCTTTTGAAGGCCTAAATGATTCCATGTTTTCTGTCTTGAAATAAGTAGGTCTAATATGCATTTTCCTTTGCTTTTGGAGAAACTGACAGTATGGACATGACATTCCTTCCAATAAGGACCTCGGGATGCTGTTGATAAACTCTTCTACGTCCCTCCCTTTCCGAATGTCCTTGAGCAAGACTGAAGCTTTTCCAAAGGAAAGAGAGTTTAGCACTGGAAAAAAAAGGTAAATGTGAGGAAGATTTTTATGCTAGTTTCATTACCAAAGAGGGTTTTTAAAAATATTAATTATTTATTTGGACTGTTAGACTGTTAAAATGTCAATTGGAGTAACAGTAAATCATTATTGCCATGTAGATGGTATCTTTCTTCTGTCCTAAACAGATTTTGAGTAGAACTCTTTTTGCAGTGTTATGAAAGGGAGTTCATCCATGCATAAAAAAGAAAAAAGTCATGTAATATGTTTTACTTCACATTAGATATGTATGATGTCACTTATGAAAGAATGTTCAAAGCATTATGTAACTGACTATTATTTAGGTAAACCTATAAATTTAGAAACCTGATAACAGATATAGAACCATTTATTTTATGTCTAAATCCTTTCAGAAAGCCTTTTCCTTGTCAGCTTTAGCCTGGGCACTAGCACAATTTTGAAAGTATTACCTCAATTTCTTGGAAAGGTCTTATCACAAAAAAAAAGGCCTGCCAAAAACCTCAAAGCAAACAAAACAAATAACCTAACAATAAGAAATTGTTCTCTTTCTTTTTTCCCAATTTTTGAGGATTTGTGCTTTCAATCCTTTGAACTGTGAAGCTCTACATGTGACAATCTCTTAAGAAATACAAAGATACTGATAATAGATAACACAGATATAGATGTGCAGCTTGATAGTGGGATCTTACCACATCCCTTCAATATATCAGTGAAAAAATAATCCAAATGAACCATATTTTTTATTATTATAATGATCATCATCATGAGTAACCCACTGAAGATTATAGAATTTCTCTCAAAGTAAGATACTTCTCTGATTAAAAAAGTTTGATAAACAAATCTGATATTTCGATTTTCTTTCTGATAGCTTTAAGAGATGTATTCAGTTTCAGGATTGCCTTAAAGTCAGGTTCACTGCTTTGATTCCCACTGTCTTACTCCCTAAGTTATTCACAGAGAACTGTATTTCTCAGTATGATTACAGGAAACAGGGTCTACTTTCCTAAATTATATTTATACAGAAATTCCTGAGGAAAGGCTGTGCTGGTGTTTCTACAAGGCTGAAGCGTGTATAGAAATGAATCACTCAGTCTGAGTAACTCGGCTTGAAATGCTATCTATTTCCCAAACTCCAGTTTTGCCTCTTGCTTGCTATTACCTACATGCTTCAAGTGCTCCAAGGCATTCAGTTTTGTTTGTATGGTGCTTACCAGATGGTTTTCTCCAGCTAAGAATTTTCAGCCCAGACTCACTAATGGCTGTCAGGCAGCAGGCTCACTCAGCTATCTCAAGTTAAGTGGAACCCATTAATTTTGCCATCTTGCACTGACTTGCATTTTCCATCTAAACATAGTTAAAAATTTACTTCCTGTCTTTCTTTTTCCCTGCTACCCACAAAAGCGTATTGCTATTTTTATTGAAACATGCAGGTGTTTTAGAAACATACATTTCCTAAATGATTGGCATTGTCACAGAAAAATTCACAAAGTACTGATCTTTATAGCAAAATAAAAAGGATCACCTACCAACGTGTAGTCCTTTCATTTCCACCCTATTTCTAAACTGTAGGGCTAGTGGACCAACAAGACTTCTCATATTTTTTCTGCCCACAAGCTTCGTCTGCATAGGAAAATAGAAATACATGCAAACTTTGTGTGACCTGTAGAATCACTCCGACTCCAGTGGCCTGGTGGGGCAGCACCTCCTACTACTCTGCTAAGGAGACCCCCGGATTCTAAAGATCCCAAAGTCTGCACAGACAGAGCACAGTGAGTGCAAGCAAATTTCTGTCTGTGAAACAGAAGTTCACCAGCCATATCAGGTGCAACCCTGACAGAGCTTCCACTCAGTTAATGCTATGGCAAAATTAAAAAGCCGGGAGGGGCGGGAAGGAAGACCTGCCATACAGAGAGAGAAAATAATTGCAGCACTGCTCACTAAGGAATAAAGATCACCTTTTTACACTACTAATTTGCCTTGCTGCCTCTACTAACAGCCTCTGGATCCCACCTAATTTTACCCCTTCTTTCCTCTGCCAGAGCACACTGTCACGTCTGCTGCTTTGGCTGTCTTTTGCTCTCTTCTCATTGTGTTCACTGACAAATGATGGGACACTGAAGGACGAAGAAATGCAAACTGCATTATATGAATTCTTCAGATCACTCAAATTAGCCAACTGGTTGTGGAAACCTTTCCTTCTAAGTGTTGTTCCCTTATTGAGGAAAAAAAGGGCTTCTACAGAACAGGTCAAACTTCATATTTATGACTAAGATTTTTGTCTCCCTTAGTTTTCAAAAAAAGAAACACTGATTTTTTTTCTCATTCTGTTATTTCGAAACCTCTTTTTCAAGTAAGAAAAAATGAATTATAGCTATGAATTTTTTTCAGGTACATAATTCCCTTTCCAGGTTTTAATTTACCAAACACTCAGTACTTTCATTGCTTGGACCCTCAGATATGAACTTTGGGGAGCAACAATTCTGTCTCTAGATAATATTCTCAGTTCTCAAGGTCCAGCCAATTACATTCTTTTGTACATTAACTTGTCCTCTTCAGCCTGGGTATCTGGGAATGAGCAAAACCTAGGGGCAGCATTTACTATGGTATTTTCAGCAGATCATTAATGGAGATATTTCCCATCATCTTTCTGACACTATGAAAAAAAAAATCCATGGAATAGAAAATTTTAATATAGACACAACAGGAAAACTATTTTCCTTCCGCCTTTACCTTTTGGGAGCTTTGTGCATATCCTACATACGATGTTTTTGGTATTAATAACTGATCTGTTCATCATGCTATCAGCATGTTTGACAAACAATTCTTTGTTTGCTTATTGTTTTCCAATACAGTCTGTATTTCAGCATATTAGCAGATCCAAGCCATAGGAGATAACAAACATTCACACAGGATTTTCTCAGCTCTATATTTTGTGCTACTTACTTATCAAGTATCTGAATCAAGGTTATCACATATTTTTATACAATATTTCCCCATAGTAGGAACAGAATAAATATTCTCTGCACAAATTATTCTGTACTCTGAAATAAGAATTTGCATAGAATTCAGGAAGCGTAGAATGTAGCTTGTTTTCCATTGGTATGTACACAAATATTTATGTTGATTTTCTGTCCAAAAGTTTTCAGTTTGCTTGTTGTGAATTGCCTGTCATTTATTTGTCATCAATATAATGTTTTAGGAATTGATTTCCAATTTCTTAGCTGAAGCTGGATGGTAATTTGGAGTTAAAGTGTAGCACAAAGGAAGTACTTTTATGCTGAAATGAGCATGGACAAAAACCAGTATGATAAAAATAGAGTTGCAAAATTCTTTTATAATTTTTCATACCACCAGGAAACTGTCTAATTTGACAACATCCAACTATTTTATTAAAAGCCTGAAAGTTAAGCCTCAGAGTGCTGTGTATTCAAGGACAGCAGAGTGGGATGCTTTCTGTGCCCCAGACACACAGAGTTCCAGAGCCACTCCAGGGCACAGCTGAGTCCTGCAATCACAACAGAGGTGACTCAGGGAAAGACTGTGTGAGGAAGGACAGAGTGCTGCCCATCAGTGAGAAGTGAGGGGAAAGTGTGAGAAAGAGCTCTGTGAGCTCTGTGGTGAGAGAATGAGCAGGGGCAGGAGGTGCTGCAGATGTCCATGTAGCCTTTGAGAACCTCATGCCAGAGCAGTTATTCCCTGTAACCACTGGACAGTAGATATGAGCCCGTGGAGGACCCCGTGCTGGAGCAGGCGGATATTTCCCGGAGGAAGCTGCAACCTATGGAGGACCCTACAGGTTGCAAGGAGGAGCAAGCTCCTGGCAGAAGAGGAATTCACACAGGAGCTGGTTTTCCACTGCAGCCTGTGAGGGAAAAATGCTGGAGGTGTCTATGCCTGATGGACTTTACCCCTGGGAGAGGATCAGTGTTGGAGCAGTCCTTGAAGAACTGCTGCCTGTGGGAAGGAGTCACGTTGGAGTGGTTCATGAAGGTGTGGTTCCCATGGGAGGGACCCCACAATGGAGCATGGGAACTTCGTGAGGAAACCACAGCTCCGCTGTCCCGTCTCCCTGCACCACTCAGGGAGAGGGGGCAGAAGATTCCACGAAGGAACGAAACTGAGCCAAGGAAGAAGGAAGGGGTAATGGTAAAGTGATGTGGTTTTATTTCTCACAGTTCTACTCCATTTGTAATCCCATAAGTGATACATTAAATTAATTTCCCCCAAATGAAGCCTGTTTTGCCCATGGTGATAACTCACAAGCAATCTCCCTGTTTTCGTCTTGGCCTGTGAGCTTTTCCATATTTTCTCCTCCTGTGCTGTTGAGCAGTGGGAGTGAGAGAGTGGCTGGGTGGGCATCTGCCAGCCAGGCAAGGTCACCTCACCACACTTTCAAAGACTGTTAAAATTTCCTGTCACTCAGAATCTGCTCTCTCCTTCTGAGGCCATAAACTCAACGTTATTGTCGTGAAATTAATGTAAAGCACACTTTCACTTTCCAAAACTGTGGCAATATTATTGAAGGTGAATTCCAGTCTTCTCTGTGCACACTCCAGCTAAATGTTTATATGCATGACAGCCCAGCATTTCCACTGGATTTTGAGGAGTGTTTACGATACTTAAATATCAGAAAATTTGGGCCTGATTTATGCAGAGGTTTTTTTCAAGTGTAAGAATAAGATTACAATATTTTGCCAAATATTTCTAACAACGCAGCCAGAAGAGTAACTGAAATTAAATTGGTTATAAGTTGATTTTTAAATTAGTTTCTTCCTTAAGGGAAGCTTCCTTAAGGGAACTAGCCTACTCATTTTAATTCAGTGAACTTTCAGTATATTTTTTGTGGTTAGGAACAAACTTTCTAACATACAACTTTTTAAGTTTTCAAATATATTATTTAGTTGGTGAGTTGGAAATAAGTTTTAAAGAAGTTATATTTTTTATAAAAGATATTAGTTAAAAATTTTAAAAGTAACTGTACATAATGCTCAAATTAGTAGTGCTATAAACGTCAAGGTTTTTCACATTATTATTAGTAAAAGAACTGAAAACAATGACTCAGTATTTCTGTATTTCATTTATTACACACTATAACACTTTGTGATTAAAGTTAAAATGAAGAAAATGTTTTTTGATTGATTTACAGTAAATTTAATCTTTGATTAACATTTCAGAAGGAGGAAAAACAAATGAATAAGCTATAAAACATGCTAATGATGATCATGATAATGAGAATGTTCTTAGAATAAGATAATGCCTTAATGAAGACATCAAGACGTTATGTAGATATTCCCCCCTGCAGGTTTTATAACAGGCAGAAGAATCTTCGAAAGAATCAACAATTTTTGAAAATTTGTATTGGATTTAAACTCTTGAGCCATAAAACATGAGAAAACAAATGAAAAAAAGAGAGAATATTCCCATGCCATGTTTTAACTTACATTGATTATGATGCTTGCCTCTTTCTATATGTATTCTTCCATTTTCTTGGCCACTAGGTTTTGCAGTTAGTAATATTAAATCTCCCCCATTGGCTGAAAATGTCACAGACCAAACCTCTCTTTTTCATTTCACTTTGGCCTCTGTTATTTTATTTGCTGCTGTTTCGTAAGTTGTGGTCAAAGCTGAATAATCACTCTAAAGTTACCAGCAACAGATGTGGAGCTGCTATTCCAAGCACAGGGAGAAAGAAACCGTACAGGGATTTCAGATTAATTGGTCATGAAATCACCTAAAAACTTCTAAAAGTGATTATGAAGTATGACTCCTAAAAAACCTCACTATATGGAGAGCAATGATTTCCTTAAAAAAACAAAGAACTACTCTCTGTGCCTCCAGTGTTCTGCAAATGAAAGCTTGAGAACTACATCCTAAATGAAATGGACAGGATGTAGATAAACCTTTCTTTTCTAGATCATTGATAGGAATATGAGAATATAAAATAGTGAGTAATGGTTCATTATGAGATGAATATCATACATAATAAAGTAATTCCAATTCAGATTGTTCATCTGGGCCCAATCACAATTTGGCCAGAAGATCTGTTCTGAGGTAGGAAAGAAAAAAAAGGACACAAGGGAGTTAGGCACTTAACAGTAGGATTTTAAGAGTATTTAGCTTCTGTCTGTCATGACAGTTAGTATGAGTGAGCCATCTAGCAGCCGATGAAAAAGCTAATCACCCAACTTCCATTGTATTTCACAGAGCCATCACTCCTTTCTCCAAAAGCCAAAACTTACTCTCATTTTTTCTCTTGGATCACCTGCTGCACACCAAAGTCTCCTAGCTATCAGCTGTTCTTTATCAGCACCCACCGGTTCCTGCTCTGAAACTTCAAATGTAACAAAAAGTCCCCTAACTTCATCCTTGGGCACCTACTATTTTGTTAAATATTCAGGTCTATGTATTCTAGAGGACCTACTATGTTTCCACATGCAAAACCTTTTTTTTTTTTAACTTAGCATGTCCTCTCTTTTCTTAACATCCCTGCATGAGCCTTCCCGCTTGCAGTTTGAGTTTCTTATGTTCAATTAACTTTAACTCATTTAACCTTGAAAGGGCAGATGCTCCCCACTAGGCCATGTAGTCCTCAGCTTCTGGTACAGCTGCATTAATCAGAGTGTGAATTAAAACTCAGGGGAAGGGTGGAGCACTTTCACAAGCAGCTTTCTCTAGAAAAGTCTCTGACTCCATCTCTCTGGGACTGGTTAATGGGCAAGTGCTATAAAGCAAGTGCTGGAGGTTGAGTTTTATCTCTCTTTACTTGGTGTTCTTGCTGGGATTAAAGCACGTGGAGTTCTGCTACCAGTGGCTTGCAGCACTACTTCTTCTTGATGTAAGTGTTTATGTGCTTCCTAACTGCATAGAATCTCTGGCTTGCTGACAGAATAGAAGGATGTTCTTGCTTTCAAAACAGTTTTGAAAGGGTTGTTGCTGTGGGTTCTTTTTATCTGCAGGCTTCTTATTTGAAACACTTCATCCAGGAGATGGGATAACTAGCCTAAAGCTTGGAGTGTGAATTTGAGCTCATGGCTCTCGTCATACCTGTGTTAAGCATGAAACTGTATGCTCACTAGAGGAAAAAAAGGACAAGTATTCCTTTTATATGTTTTCTTTCTCTTATCCTCTTCCAATGCCTTAAGAAGTTCTATAAGGTTTGGATCTGCAGATGGGTGATCATGGAAGTATGTCCTTTGAAGAGAGGAAAGCAATGAGTTTTAACTTTTCATTTTTGGAATAGTTGTGCTTTTGGTTACTGACTGAGGCCTTTAGGGGTGGTTCACAACAGTTTTTAAGGTGTTGAGGCAGTGACTTCAGCCCCAGTAAGTGTTTAATATTTACCACCTCGCTGTTCTAGCTGAATTACACTTTCTGTCCTTGTGGTTTTTGTCCATTTCTGTGTGCATCTGTACCTTTTATACATGATATAAAGTGACAACTGATACCAAATTATATTGACAGGCCTTTATTGAACTTAATTACTCTTCAGAGACTGGCATGAATAAATCCTCATAAAATTCATCTGTCACTTTTTGATGCGCCAGCTTTAACACGGAGGAGATGAAGGGAGAAGTCTCTGAGAAAGGAGTCCATTCTACCAGCAATAGTTTACTTAATCTTAAATTATTGGTGGACTCTGCTCAAGTGAAAATTGTAATAAACATTTATCAATTAACTTAGCAAACTGATGAGGAACGGTGAATAAAGATGAGAAAAGTCAGTGGTGATATTCAGTGTAGTAAATACCATGAACTTCCATTAAAACTAGTGAATTCCCTGAAAATGCACTTACAACTATGGCAGATGAAATTTTTTATCATTATAAATGTCAACATTTAGTGATGTATCAAATATCTTATACCGTTTTGGGTGGCTTTTCTCGATGCTTTGTGTGTTTTGTTTTGTTGTGGTTGTTTGGGGTTTTTTTTGTTTATTTTATTCTTGTTACACAAAGCTATGAAATTATACTTTTTAAAACGTAAGTATCATTGTTGAATCTGAAAAATGAAAAGTTATGAGCTTCACTGAAAAAAAATAGGTAAACATATTCTCTTGCTCATCATGACACCCAGGTCCTTTTCTGCCACCATGTTTCAAGCTGGGTGTGAGTGTGAGGGAGCTGATGTGAAGGACATCATTTCTGTTCAGAAGATGTATACCTCCCCTCACATTAGCTGCAAACCTTATTCTGTGAAGTGTGATTTCAGGTCGTTTTGGAAGCAATTTTTTGGGTAATGTGTTTCAGTTCCTTCCTGTATTCATATTTTGCTCCTTCTTGTCTACATCTTTTATTTCATTCAGTAGGAACAGCTTTTGAATTTATATTTCATCAATTCTTACCACTTGGTGAACCCATCACTGCTTGCCCTATCCTAGTAAAGGCGTCAGCTGGTATGTAGTCACCATTAAAGCTATTCATTTGGAATAGTCTTCTAAAATGGGTAACATTTTTGTCTGCTCCCCCCCATTGTTACTGAAAAGCTATTCTAGTTCTCATTCCAATCTTCTTAATGCAGTTAAACTTGTCACTTTTTCACAGGCAATATGGTCCCAGTTTTTTCTTTTGTCTCTCCTCTTCTTTTTGTCTTCTGTGGGTTGGTGATGTTGGGTTTCTTTTGATTTTTTTTTTTTTTTTTAATTAATCCTCCTACAACTTCCATGCTAAAGAGAAGTATCCTCTCTTGTGTTTCCTGTTGCTAGGATATGTGACTCATGTTCCTTTAAGGCACATTTCTGTGGCATAAAATTGTACCATGTAGAAATGCCCAGGTTTGATTGCTGTGAGGTAGTTTGGGGTATTGGAAGCACTGTTTGTCACAACACTGTAATGTTCTATCCAAGCTGAATTACCCCACAGAGTAATGGTTTCTTTCAGCTAATATAACTACCTTTATGAGTCATAACAGTTCATATCTTAAGATATCCTTG
The DNA here is from genome assembly GCA_013399875.1 of Gymnorhina tibicen. NCBI lineage: Eukaryota > Metazoa > Chordata > Aves > Passeriformes > Artamidae > Gymnorhina > Gymnorhina tibicen. Next base: position 108,303 of record VXAZ01002150.1, read on the forward strand.
TTGGGCTGTATCTATAGATACTCTGCACATCTTTGAGCAGGCCTTCCTGTAGTTTGTTCTAATGTGAAAACTTTTGTCTTGAACTTAATTAACAACTTTCAGTATACTGGAAGCTTCTTCTTAGCCTGTTTTCCTGCTGGAGATTAAAGCTCCAGACAGGCATTCTTTCAACCAAAGGTTAAAGCACTTAAGCCTTTCATGTTGTTTGGCTTCCTTGAGGTGAGGCTGCTTTTCAGAGTTAGCCGTTTTTATGAAAATACTAGTAAAATTTCCTCCAAGCTTTTTTCAGGAATTTGGAGTATACATGGATGGATTAGTCCCTTTTGAGTCTTTTCAAGAATGCACCAAATAGAATTCAAAATCACGTCTGGGATTTTAAAAAATTGTTTATGTTCCCCAGCCTCTGATTAGCTACTATCTATTACTGCTTTTTCAAGCAATGCAGTAAGCAGCACAAGTATTTGGAATTGTGTAATTTGGCCTTTCTTTCCACAGCTGGAAAACATGGAAAGTGTTTCTTCAGTAATATTTTAGGTTATTACTTTTTTTAATGTATTAATCCTGATTTGTGTACTTAATTACCAAGTGAGGAGATGAAGTTTGCACTTGAAGAACAGTGGCATTTGTGATGTTCTGGTTTCTTAAGGAAGGTTTATATTGCTTTTTCATACTTGCTCCTGGGAAAATTGTCTACTAGTTCAGGCAATGAAGGACAGGTTTTGAAATAATTATAGATTTCCTGTGTAGAATACCTATGAGAGGATAATAAAAATAGTAAGGAATTTTATGCAAGTCCTAATTGAGTTCTGTTTGTGATCCAGTGTGGCACATGTTACCTTTGTACATGATGCAATTACTTCTATCTATATGATTACAAACAACCTCAATACTAAAAAAATCCCATCCAGCTGAGCACATGGAACATACATTACTAATATAAAGTTGATTTGAATTAAATTGCCTTATAAAGGAGGATTAGTGGCCTGAAATGGGCCTCATGTGCTTTGACATAAAATACGTTGAAGTGCTGTAAACACAGCAAATCCACATTTACAACTGGACAACTTTGTCCATAAATTCAAGCTTTTAAATCTTGTACTACTGCAGAACTCTCAAAGGATTTTTCCACTAATAGTGCTGACTTGCCAGCAAACTTCTGGCATTTCAGCATGGCAGGACCTGAGTCAATTGCTAGTTTCTCATCTGGATAACAGTGAAAACCTGTCGTGCATTCAAGCTGGGAGCTTGCTGGGGTCTGAGAAGGCCAGATAGCAAAGAATCCTAGCAGAAATCCTGTAAAATAAACTTGGAAGAAATTTTGAAGGGGTCACTTTTCACTTTCAGCCCCAAGGTAGAATCGGGTCTTCCTGTGTTATTCCTGATGCCTATTTATCCAGCTTGTTCTAAATATAATAATGGAAATTTGGCTGCCTCCCTAGGAACTCTCTTCCTGTACTTAGCCATCTGTAGTCCTATGTACTTCACCTGAAAGTCCCTTGCTGCTATTAAACCCACCACTTATCTTCATCAGATGTGAAGAAATGTTTGTTCTCTACTAATTAATAATTTAATGTGTAAAAGATAGAAAAGCTGTTACACACATCTTCCTTCAGCCTTTGTTAGACCAAACTATATAATTTCCTTTCAGACTTGATCATGCTTTTTACTTCTGTTAAAATTCTTTCCCGCTCTGATCCCAAGTGTTTTGTATTTTCCTTGAATCACGGTGCCCAGAAATGGAACAGTGCTTGCTTTGGAGTTTTACCAGCACCTAATGCCACCAAAAAATTTCTTCATGCATCTCACAGCCTACTACTGTACTTTATATTATGCAGCATAGCAATTGAAAAGAGGAGAGAGACTTGATCACCTTGGATTCACAAGTAGTAAAGTTTCCTACCTATTTTGTGGGACATCATTCAGACAATAGTAAAGGCAAGATTTTACTTCCAACTTGAGACAACGCTTTCTGAAACATAGATTATTCCAGATTGTTGCTAAATTGGTACATAGACTAAAGTTTTGGACAATTTTGATCAACAGAAATTACCTGTTTAGTTCATGATGCTGCTGATATATTGCTTGATTCATTTTGTGCAAAAATACTTTTTAAGAAATCCCACACCACAATCTTAGAAATGTTTTTACTTAAGGGGTTTCGAGGTTAGTCTAAATTGCCATATCTCTGAAAGGCATGGATGATGTTTGGAAAATGGGTTCCCCTATAACTACATAGGTATCACAGGTGCCCTATTAAAATCCCCAAAGCCATGTCACGTGGTGTGGTTATCTTCACCACGTGAGAAGTTATGCTGTGCAATATCACCACGAAATAGCCAAATAATTCCACAGAGCCTGCAGTATTCCAGGTTGAACAACTGGGGCACTTCACAAATTGACATATTGACTGTGCCCTTCGTGTGCTGCCTTCTTGTTTGTTGCATTGGTCTATTGACCAATTGAGTTGGTCACTAACAAGATGTAGAGAGGGGAAAAAAAAAACCCAAAAGGGTGGAGCAAAAATTCCACAGTAATTCAGTTGCACAAGATGCAAAATGCTTTGTGCTGGAAACAAATATTCTGCTTCTGTAAACAGCATCTCAGACTAAAAAGCTCACATTGCTCTCCTCTTCCCTCTAGCCCTCCTCACCCCTTCTACTGGAATGACACAAATAATGACTTGATGTTTGGCTTGGGTGAATCATGGCCTTGGTAGCAGAAGTGCTATAATTATCTCATTGCTACTATCAAGGCATTGTAAATATTAAATGCAAAAAACAATGTTTCAATAGCTTTGAGGTTTTGACACTTATTGAGAAAAGCCATGGAGTTCATGGTTAATATTTCCTCTCCTTCAGTTAATCTCTTGAGTATTTTTAGTACACTCCTGCTTTATAAGCCACTGATTGTCATTATTAGTAGAACAAGCTTCTGGAAGTCCATCTCTGTTCTGCTGATTTCACTCTATTGTCAACCATAAGCCAGGATTCACTTAGCAGAAAGGATCCTCTGATTAGCTTTCCCTGCATGCCACCTATGTAATCAGGCTTCCAAGAACTGGGATAAGCCTCCCCATCTGCTCAGGTAATGAGATAAGGTGCACACTCCCCCCAGCTTCAGCAGCAATGGAAGGAAAGGGGGCATTTTGGTTGAGACCTTATTGTCTGTTTCTTGGAAACATGGATCTCCACAGCTGTATTAATACAAGGAAATTGGAAAATGAAATGAGAGGTCGAGAAAAGAGGAAATTTTCAGGTTTATTTGAATTCATTCTACTGATCTTTAGAAAGAAAGATGATATTCATAATCATCTTAGAAAAGCTTTGTAGTACCACTATTTGGGGTTTGGCTGTTCTGCTCTTAAGAAACCTTGTTTCTGGCCTACTCTGAAAAAAGCCTGCCTAATCTGTGCCACTTAATCACTCTTTTTCCTCCCAATTTAAGTGACCTCTGTGTGGTTCTTACAGAGAACCTGTTCCCTCTAAACATGGTGAATTCCATTCAGAAATATTCACTGTGACTACTAAAGTCAGGCATGGAGACATCTGTGGTGGTATATTAGGAACAACTTTTGACACCTAAGGTTTTTAGGGCATACATCTCTGCTTGTTCTTCTGGTTTTATGCTGAAGAATGGGGGCTACTCCTTGGTATGTTTTTACAGAGAAGAGCTTGGAATTGGATGCATCTTTGAGTTTAAACTAAATTTAAAAAAATCTGTGAAGTAATATCCTGAGGCAAGGAAAATGAGCTGAGAAAGAGCTACTCCTTTTTTTTACTGAGTACTTGTATTTGATCAAAGGTTAATTCTGAAGGATTATGTTGTCTTTGTGTGTTTATTTAGAATAAGATTAGGACAAATGTTTAGTTTATTATTAAAATGTTCTACACAGAATTTTCCAAAGGACACTTCATACTTGACCTGCTAAATATTTGTAAGCCAAGTGCTGCTTCTGACTGAGGCAAAATTGCTAAAATTAACCACAGCATAAGGTCCTAAATGTGTTTATTGGTCTATCAAAATGTTTTCATCTGTGGTGTTCTGACATTTGCAGTTAGTCTTAGTCCTAAACTACATTTTCTATTCAAGACTAACCAGATGATTCATATTTTTCAGTTCAGCATACTGGAAGTAAGCTTGGGGTTTTTTATGGATGGTCCTCCTTCTGTTTATATGGTGTACATTTACTTACCTTTTGCTATCTCTTCTGGTCTTTAAAGTCTAACAAGAACATAACCAGACATGCCCTCTTTACAACATGCAACAGAACAGGAGTTTGATTGAAGAATCTAGCTGACAAAATGACAATGATAAATGTTCATGTAACCTACCTATATCGGGAGGAGATCTTTTAGAACATTAGATTCATTAAAAAGGAGATTGGTATTTGTGAATGCTTTTTACAAACATACCCCCTCCCCCAAATATTTACTAATGACTTTATGTAATCAAAAAAAAAATCACAAGTCTCAGAAGAAAAAAACCTTTATTCCTCTTTTCAGGGATGATTCTGTATTCTGTATGAGAGATTTTATTTTTCTTTCTCTATATATTCTTAGGTGCAGCTTAATAGACTTGCTTTCACTCTGTGGCCTAAGAAGAGGACAAATGTCAGTGGATGGGCAGAGGGAGTGGAGGGCAACACCAAACCAAACACATCAAACACTTATTTAGGACTTAATGACAGCACTGTGGTTTCAAAAGGACTCAGGCTATTAAGCCGCTTACAGCAGAGGGCGGGTAAGAACAACAAAGGAAACTCTAACAATATTTCAAATGATGAAACTTCTGTTTAGAACTAAATTAAGTATGGTTGTTCATGAAAAAGCTAGGAACAAATCTGTTAGGCTTGTTGTAGAATCATGAGGTAACATATTTTGAAAACCAATATTCAAAGCACACTGATTAATTACTCTCTCTTGGCTATTTCAGAATAGTTCTGCAGAATAACAGAGGAGTAAACCATTAAATATAAAGCAGAGGACAAGTGTGGAAGCCATCTCACGTTGCTGGGTTTGGGGATGTCTAATTTGAAGTGGGGCTTCCATACATCTTGAAACACAGAGGAGTAATGTACAATTCCCGTTTGGTTTGAATTTGTATGGCTGCATTATTTCTTGAAAAAATAATTGAAGTGGCATTTAGAAATACTGCCTCATATTTATTTAATGAAAAAAAGAAACCCTTAAGTCTGCTAAAGCATATCAGAACTGGCCAGGACATTGTGGGAGGTAATGGAATCTGCCTTTAGTGTGGCAGTAGTAGGCAGTGGAGGAAAACTTGTCAGCCTGAGAAAATTGCATGGATGAGGCTGAAGCATGGAGCTCTAGAGGCTGCTAGGGTTGGATCTCCCTGCTGCTAGCCACATAAGAATTTCAGAAATGTGTAAATGTTGTGCTCAGAGACATGGTTTAGTAGTGGGCGTGGCAGTGTTAGGTTAATGGTTGGTCTTGATGATCTTATAGGTGTTTTCCAGCATTAATGATTCTTTGATTCCTGACCTAAATGTGTGAAGGTGGGTGTGTTATTTCTCTGCATTTAATAGGCAAAGCCAGTTGGAGCTGGTAATGTGGTGGTAATTTGGAGAGTGGGCCTGCGAGATTCAGTAACGCCTCAATGGCCAAAAAGGTTCTGCCTAAATTTCCAGGCCCTTCTGCTCCCTCCTCCCCCATTCTCCACCAGCTGCTTCTTCAAGTACTTGGCTAGGATTTCTCATGTGGAAACATCAGTTTTTCGGGCCTGGGATGCCACCTTTTTCTGTGACAGCTGTGGACTTGCCCACAGTTTGAGTTGTGATATTTGGAGGGGAAACTGCAGAAAAATTATGGGAGATGCTAGAGAAGGAATTCTTGTTCCTCTTTACTCTCCACAGGTTTAGCGTAAGAGAAATCTTCATCTAACCCGCATTTTCAGTTTAGCTACTCTAAAACTGGAATCTTGTTTCATATTTGGTCTGTTTTGTGTTTTTTTTTTCCTTGGTAAATCAATATGCTTAAGTCCATTTGTGTTTTCCCCCCACTTTCTTCCTTTGCATACACGCTACAAAAATAGCATGTAGAAATCATCCTTCTGTTGCTTGACTAACCCATGAAGATTGTAATTCCACTTTAGAAGACCCTCCATTGCCAAAACTGCTCCACTACTGACTTAAAAAGGCTTGTAAGAGCTGCTCTTGTACATGCAATTTATGCCTAGTTTGATATTCACTTTCTACCAATGTTAGATATGACACTACAAAGGTACATGATAGATTCAATGGGATTTTGCAAGAAAGAGATCATTTGGATAAAGCACTCCTAGCTCTTCTTAGGCTTACAAAGTTGTAATTCCTAGTTACTGCTACTTAAATGTATAAAAATTATCCTTTGTAGCATAGGATGCTCTCGTCTCAGATTTTTACTGGAATAAAGATTCTACCTCTAAAACCTAATCCTCTAGAGTTTTATGTGAGTGCTTAGTCAGTGAGTCCAAGAAGATCAGAACACATGAAAATTTTATTAAGCTAAAGTTCTCTAGAGCTGAATGAGAGAATGATTTTTGCAATACCCTTATAGTTACTTTGTAGAGTGCTTAGCTTAATTTTAGTGTTCTAAAATAAGTATTAACAACCCATCTGATTAAAAATAATTCTTATTTATTCTTTCCTATTTTTATCTGCTCTGATGAACCTCAGAACTTTACCTCATTTCCAAGAGAAAAATTGGATCCTTTTAGGGCTGGGGTTTTTTTTTTTAATTCTATTGCAGTAAAACAGACAATTCTGTACAAGATGACAGCAGCCTGTCCTGCATTCCCTTATGTCTCACTCAGGTTTACTGCAGGTAGTAAAGGGGGAAATTAGGGGATACGCCAAGAGCCTGGACAGGCAGTGTGGTTTAACCCCGGGCAGCAGCTCGTTCACTCCCACACCAATGGGATCAGGGAGAAAACTGAAAGGCTAAAAGCTAGAAAACTGGTGATTTGAGAGAGACAGTTTGACAGGGAAAGCAGAAGTCATGCACGCGAGCAAAGCAGGGAATGCAATCTCTGCTTCCCATGGGCATCCCCATCCCCAGGAGAGCAAGGCCCTACCACACGTAATGGTTACTTTGGAAGGCAAATGCCATCACTCAAACCTCTTCCCAAGACCCCCCCACTTTATATACTGAGCAGGATGTCACATGGTCTGGAATAACCCTTTGGTCAGTTTGGGTCACCAGTCCTGGCTGTGTCTCCTCCCAAGCACCCCCAGCCTCCCTGCCAGTCTGGCAGAGTGAAAAGCAGAGAAGGCCTTGGCTCTGTGCGAGCCCTGCACAGCAATTACAAAAATATCTCTGTATTATCAGCCCTGTGTTCAGCACAAATCCAGAACACAGCCCCATGCCTGCCACTGTGAGGAAATCTAACTTGACCTCAGCCCAAACCAACACAACAGGTGTCACTGTCAACTCAGTAACAGAGAAAGTCAGATTTTTATTACCTTGGATGCTGAAAACAGCTTCCAAAAGCAGGGCAAAGATGTGTTACTTATATCACAGTGTTTCTAATTTCTGCATTGATATCCTTGGCCTAATTCTATTAGCAAATATCCTATTTATAACTAGTTTTATTTTCCCATTTGCAAATGTGACTTTGGCAGCACTGGTATGGTGTGGAGGGTTTTCCTTTGCTCAGTGGTTTTAATTTCTGTCCCTAAGATGGTGCCACCCTTCTGCCACGTGCTGGTGGAGTGCTCGAGGCAGGAGCTGGTGTGCTCTGGTCCTTCAAATTCACTTTCACACAGTGGAGCCACTGAGAGCAGAGAGAGTGAGCTGGGAGCTACAACAAGCTATAGGCCCTAAGTGAGGCACTTATCAACTCAGCCAGAGTTAATCAAACCATCATTTTCTGCAGTAAAAGGTCAATTTTAGGTGAATTGGATGCTTCTCTCTGCTTGCAGGAAAGTGTGAGATGACTGCAGTAAATTGAGGCTTGTGGTTCAGTGTGCATAACTTTTGGCATTGGTGTTTTACTCTATAGCTACTTTTTTTTTGCTGATTTTATTGTTTTGTGGAAACTTGTCACTGAGTCATGTTTTCTGTTTTACTCAGCATTGGCTTGTTTATGTCTCTTATCCTTTCTGTTGCAGAAGATTTCTTGCAAGTTATAAAAAAATGGGGCAGGGAAAAGTCTCTGCAGAAATGTAACATATTGCTTTCCATTCTCTCTCTAGTTTCTTTGCAGTAGTGCACAATAAAACTCATAACTGAAGTGTGTTTTTGTAAGCTGAGGGTGATTTAGTCTTCATGTTTAAAAGATAAAAGAAAAAAAACCCAAAAAACCTCCTTGGTAGGAGATAAAGAAAACGAACAGAGAAGCAAGAATTACCTGATCAGAGAACATGGGACAGCTAGGTGCCTTTCAAGCAAAGCCAGATGACAAAGACATTGCCAGACTCGATAGGGCTAACACAGGGCTCTGATCACTCACCCTTTTAATACTAAAAAATTGTAGATACTCATCTGAAGAGTTTAGATTGGACATATAAGAACACTAAAAATACTCCACTCATTGACTAACAAGCAGAGAGCCTTGACATTTAGACTAATTTGAAAATTACAGCTCAGGATTTATCCTGTGTATGCTTAAAACATTAGCAAACCAAATTTATCCAGACCTGGTAAAGAAATTGGGAAACTGGGGAAAGTGTTTTCGCATTTTATATTTGATTAACTGTGCACCTGACAGTGTAAAGCAAATCCATCTTTAAGAACAAAATTAAATATGTACCAGAAGTCACTTTCTGACAATCAGAAAATCAGATTTTATGTCATCACAGCTAATATTAGCAAAATGTCCTTTAATATGATAGTATTCAGAGAACAAATTTCACCTTTTACATTCCACACAGTCTAAAATCATCCTCTCATCCGTTGCTCCTTTTAATCTTTTTTTCTTTATCTTACCTACAAAAGCATCTTTATTAATAGTGCTATAGAAGTTGAGCCAGCAGGATTTCTTAGATCTTTTAATAACCCTTTGAATTTAAGCTTTCCTTACTTTCCTTTTATGAGGTACCAAGTCTAAAAACTTTAAGGTTGGTCTAACTTTATTGAAAGCCTTCCTTTTTTGCTTGGACCACCATATAGGAATGACTATTTCATAAGGGGAAAATGTGTTTCTTTCCTACCGGATGAACCTGTGCCTGAAATCTGTATTTGTCACTAGCAATAGTGCCCAAGTGAGATACTGTTTCTGACCAGCAGGCTTGTTCCTCTCTTGCTCTTAGAAGTTTGCTTGAAAACAAAATGGGGATCCTATTTTTAGTTGAATCTAGCACCTGGTCCAATGTGATATTTCTCTAGAAGTAGACTGAACTGTCAAAGAAAAGTAAAAATCTTCAACACAAATTGGAGGGAAACAAACATCTTTTTGAATAAAAAGTATGTCTTTATTTCAGAAAGCAAAAAGAAGCATCGAACTCAAGTGTTTTGCACAGTCATATTTAATTTGGTTTAACAACTCAAAACAAATTGTACACCTTGGGTATTAGATCCCTATAAATGACTCTTCTAATTATATGGGTGTGTGGGCAATAAGAGCCTTGGAGGAGAAAAATTAATCATTGAATGGGGTTTGTGGCCATTTCATGAATAGATAAAAGATGTAGGTCTATTCTGCTGTAGGTTACCCCAGCTGCCTTACCCATGGGATCAGTGTCTCTGAGGCATTTTGGGCTTGTTGGTTCTGGCCCATGAGCTTCAGCTACATCAAGAGGCAAGCAGGGCTGAAAGGAAAGCCTTGACCCTGATTTTATTACTGGGTGCAGGAGGTAGTGCTAGGACAGTGCTTTATCTGTCACATTCACAGACAGCTCCGCAAGCCCACGAGTTTGCTGTGTCTTTTACTGTAAAAACTCCAGAGAGACTCTGGAACAGGCAGAACTGTTATGCTATAATGTCACTCTTGGGGTCCTGCGGCTATGTCTGACCTTTTCCTCGTTCTAAAGGTAGCATGTTTTCACGTGGAGCTGTGATTGCCCTCGCTGGTCTCTTCATTGTTCAGCCAGGCTTTTGCATATTGTGAGGGACCAGCGTGGGAAATGCAGGTTTAAGGTACTGGTGAGGTAAAAATTGCCTACAGCCATATTAAAGAAAAAAAAAAGCTGGAGATGGAAGAGATGAGATTGCAGCTGAACTGAGAGTAGTATTTATCAAGTTGTTCTCTTATCTTGAATGACTCTTGAAGTCTGGAAAGAAGTGGCCATTAGGAATCCATGGCAGGAACAGTGGGATAATAATCCTTTTTACAGATTGCAATTTAACTTAAATCACGGCGTGCTAAATAGTATTACAGGTCTTAAAAAAGGCAGATCAGAAACCTTGTTTTACAAACTCCATACTGAGTGTGTTGCTCTGACTTCTTTTTTTTTTTCTGTTACTGAGAAACAGGATTTGGACTCCTCTTTGAGTGTTTGGAGTTATGCAAACTGATGAACTCGTTTCCTGAAACTGATAGATTTAATACCTTGACTATCTATGACAATATTAGTTTATTTCTTGTATGTTATTTTCCTTACGGATGAGTGACACTAGTGTTTATTTTTAACTTTTTACTTCTGAAATCCTAACCTCCAGTATTCTACCTGCATAGTTAAATTTTCACCAAACTGATATAAATCCATAGGAATACATGCATACTTTTATATATCTTATTATCTCACAAAAAAGTATAGCTTTTCCTTTAAATACTGGAATCACTAGAGCTGTTCCAAATATGTCAGAAAAAGAGATGATCTACGGGTGTGTCTGCAGGGAAATGGCTATGGGTAATGGCTTCTAAAAATTGTTTCAGTATACACAGAGATATTTTGCAGGCTTCCTGGTACACAGCAATTTACACGAGGAAATGCTATCATATATACTGTGTTTGCTGGGTATGACATAACAATAAGAAAATTAATTGAGGTTTGGATCCAAACTAGCAAGACCTGAGGTATTTCAACTCTTAGGAACTATAGGATAAACTAACAAAATACCAAGCAGGCTTTTCTTTTCAGTTATAAAATATGTATACTGTGGCTGCAGTCAAAAAAGCTTCTGTGCACACTCTCTCTCAACCCTTCATTCAGCTCATTAAAGTTGAAACTACTTTTCTTTGTTAGACAGTGAAAGATACTTAAGTCTGAGAGGGGGGGAAAAAAAAAGTAAGGGGAATGACCAAGTTTTCCTTGGGGTGTGCTTGTGCATGAGTGTTTTGCCAGACATTTCGAGTGGAGGGGCTTTGGGGAGATGGAATGGGCAAATGAAAGAATGTTAAAATTCCCAAGTTGAGACAATTTTGCCCACAATACATGCTAATGGTTAAACATTTTGACTTTTTGGACTTTCTTCTTTGGTTCCTTTAGGTGTTCAGCAGAACTAGAAACTTGGTCAGCAGATTAAATCTTTTGTCTTGCAGTTTGACTATTACCTCAGATCACATAAGAAACAAAAATGCCTTATCGTTACAGTACCATTCAGAAGAGTGGATGTTAAATTGAAGAACTGCAATTAATAGGTTCTTGTTTCATTCTGAAAATGGATGGGCTGCTTCTACCTATTATTTATTGTAACTGGAAAATTATGTGAGTACTGATGGACGAAGTTCATTTTCCATGAGCACATAAAATCTTCACGAGTTCTGTTCTGTCATATTTTCGTCTGCTTTTGTGATTTTTATGTTAAGTTACATGAAAAAGTTAAGTGAAAATGTTTCCCTTTTTAAAGTATTTAAGACAGGCTTGCTTCTTTGCAAATTTTGGTGTAAAATTATTTGTGAGGATCAAAACCATAGTTTTCAAAAAACTTTTAACATCAGAAAGAAAAGAAAACAAGAGGTGGATTATACTACTGTACGTCATGACCTGTGATTAGGTTAGCTCTTGGAGCTCAAAAGCAAATTTCTGGTATCTTTAAGCTTATGACACGAACCTGATGCTTCTCAGCAGATATAAGCAAATTTAATCTACTACTTCTATTTTTGTTTCTTACCTCTCCTTAGGTGCACTCAAAGCTACACCCTGACACACATACCCACCTCTAGTATCCAACAGGTCTTTAAATTTGGAAGTGAAGGATGAGAAGTGCACTCGGTTGTCGCTGGGCAACGCTGAGCTGCTCTCAGCTCAGACAGGTAGTGATGTGAAGTTAAGCTATCCTGTGACTGACTGGAGAATCCACTCTGAAGTCCTAATATATGGCCTCGAAACTAACTTTAGAAAGTTAATTGTAGGGATGGAAATTCTAAATGTTTGCTGTCTTCCAATGCTATTTACTGTGAAAAGCCATTTTTCCTGAAATATTACTTAGACATTGTGAACCAATTTTCAAACTTCCACGATAAAATGTCCCAAAGGAAAACTCTTCTCAAGTTTCAGTCTTTCCCTGTTTTATTGCAGGGAAATGTGTTGCCCTTCATGGAATCATAAATAGTAATATACTACAGAAATATTATTTCTTCACTTGTATCACTAAGAAAGAAAAGTAGATAAATGAGACAATAACCTTGGGTTGCTTTACTTAAGACACAAATTTTGCAAAATTTCTATACCAGTTTGAGACAGGGACATAGTTTACCTGCATATCTGTGATGATTTCAGCTGTAAAAAGTGCTCTTACCTAAAACTTCATTTCTGTTAGGGAATGGGTGTTTTGGAAAACTTAACCTTGTTCCTTAAATAAATTTCAGTTTAATAATGAACCAAGCTATACAATTACTTTTTGTCTTGTCTTCTTCACCTCCTGATTTTCTCTTTTAAAAGACTGGGGGCTATACTACAAGTGGGAAATGTTTGTGTGACACATTTACAGTAAAAGATAAACTACTTCACTTTCTGAGATATTGAAGTCAAGTGAGGTACTTTTTAGTTTCTCATCTCTTTCCTGCCTTTAGATGAGTGCATGTCTGTTTTATTTGCATAAATTATGCAAGCTTATGGCTGTTTTGGGTTGACTTTCCATATCTTTAGTTTCTTTTGGAACACAGGGAGAAGTAAGTTAATCAAGCTACATGCTGGGATAATTGGGAATATCTTTTGTTATATGGCAGCAGTGACTAAACAGCCTGCATTATTTTGCTTATGGAATACTTATAGAGGTAATTCAAAGGAGAAAATAACTAGACCTGAAAGACTGTTATGAATAGGTATAAAGCTCTCTACTGCAAATTTTTGACACAAAAATGACTTTTTGATACGTTCTTCAAAGCTCCAAAGTCAGTACAAAGCTCTTTCTGGAAAGTTACTATGAGTGAAAAATAAATCAGTTTTAAAACAGGCCTCAGAAACTAAGGTATCTGGCTTGAAAAAGGCAAGACAGTGATTGAAAATTCTTTGTCTGGTATAGTAGAAAGCTCAAAGGCTGTCATAACATTAAAATATTAGTGATGGTTTTTGAGAAGTAATTCTTTAGTACGGTGGATGATCATAAAAACTTACAGTAAGAAGCAGCAGCATGTGATTTAGAAAATGTATTATGTGTTTCCAAGTAGAATTCTGAAACATCTGAGATTACTGCAAGGGTTTGTTTTATTTTTTTTTTCCCCTTCCTCACCTGACAGTCCCCTTACAATTACCATATTTTAAAGAAGATTGTCAAAATGCCTCTCATCCTGTATGTTAATGAAATATTTACATGAGCTCAGGTACCAAATAAACCATTAAAGAGAACTTAAACATTCATTTGGGTGAAGAGAGATATGAACCAAGCTTTATCATAGCCTCAGTACAACACCAAAAAATAAATATGCATAATGAGCATTCTTCATATTGGTAACACTAACTATGGGAATTAATAAAACTTAATGGAGAAAGAGCAGAATTTTTTTTTTTTGCCATTACTTTCCAGAAATTGGGAGAAATTTTTAAAGTGGAAGAAATTTTACATGACTGTTGAGATCTGTTTTTAAGGCCCGGTGACAGTTCACAGTGTAGCAGGAAATGGTGAGAGAATAAGCAGATAAACTAAAAGTAGGAGGTAGTAATTTGTATGTTTCCTTGATTTAAGGCCAAACCAAGTAATTAAAGGCCTAATCAATTATTGTGATAGCAGTATGAAGGAAGTGACCTGTGATAGCTGGTGACTATTCCTGTATTCCCAGTTTAATATTCCTATTTAGAATAAGGCTTAGGATGCTGCACTGTGATATGATATTTTTGAGCTTATATGAGAGCATGATTCAAAAAGAGACTTTTCTTTTTCTTTGAAATTGTAGCACTTGAGAGGCAAAAGCTGCTCAGAAAGCATCCCCACAAGATCTTTGCTCCCAGCTGCCTTCAGTTAAGTGTTTAGACACAACTCTTCCACCTCAAAGAGAAGTGATAGCATAACCCTCTAATTTAACAGAATTTCTGAAAGATTTAGGTAACCAGTGCCACAATTAGCACATTCAACAACTCCCCTGCCCTATGTGGCCCTTATCTTAGTGGGGGAATTGTGGGTGCTATAGGCTTTTTCTGACTGCTTTTAAAAGAACACAAAGATCTTCGTTTGCATTTGTTCGTAATCCTTATCACATAACTAGACAGATATGGTAATCTTCGACTATTTAATTGCTGGTACTTCTGGTAACTTTTGTAAGTCTAGTATTAAGCACAAGCTGCAGAAACCTAACCTCTGAAGTCAGCAATGCAGTCACATACCATTGTTATACCTTTTTCATATAGCAGCAGAGAAAAACAGCGTTTGTACTGCTTTTTTTTTTGCTTTATAAATTCTGTAATTTTTCTGAGAAGTGTTTTAATGTTAGGGCTACCTGTTGAGAGGAGTGGTCATGACTTCATGATGCAATTCTGAGCTCCACTGCGAAGGGCAGTGTACTGACAAACAGGTCAATCTCAAGTGTCAGCACATTTGAAGCAGTTGCCCCCAGTCAGTCCCTGCTCTGACTTCACCCAGCAGCTCCGTGGTCTTACTGAATCTACTCTCCTGACTCCAAACGTGTTCACTGTCTAAACTGTTTTGCATTCATAATAATAAAAGTTATATATACGTTTTCTTATTATAAGGGAACACAAATCTAGTCTGGCACATGTTTTTAATGCTTTTATTAACAGGACTGGGGCTGCTGGTAGTACAACTGGGATGGTCTAAAATCCTAACATGTTTCTTTGCTGAAATTTTGAGAAAGTTACAGTGCACACATGCTGCTACCCACACACAGACACAGTGAAAATGCTTTGCCAGTAATCGCAGCATATTTTTGAATTTGAGGAGGCACTTGCAAAGGTGGGTTTGAGCTCTCCTCTTGCCAACCAAACTGCAGGTCGTTAACAACTGTTTCGAGGGGGATCATCTTTTACAGTTGAAGTAGCAAGGAAATGTATTGTTCTAAAGGCATGGCATTTAACTACTCTTACACCACCATCCCTCCCCATCCCCCATGTACTGAATTGTTCCTTTTTGGTGATAAAAAGCATTCTCCAGTGTGCAATTTATGCATTTTGATCCTTTATAAGACTAGCAGGTGAAGTAAAACTCTGCTTCCAAGCCAGCAGGTGGAGGTGGATGTGGTTTTTGGGGGTTTTGTGCTGACTGCCGAAGCAGAGGCAGGGTGCTTTTTTATGTATTGATGGGTCTATTAGGCTAAAATGTGCTTCTCACTGTGGGGGATTTTGTGGTTTGAGAGGAGTATCATCTGTTTTGATTATGAATATTTTTTAAGCCCTTGCAGGAGAAAAGAATATTCCATATTTTAGTGCTTACCTTTTGCATCTGTTATAAAAAGATGGAAAGCACTTTGTAGCAGGAACTCCTTGTGGGATGTTGTCCAATGTATAACATAGCAACAGCCTCGTCCATAGGTAAAGCTTTCAATGGTTACTGCAGAATAAATTATTCTGTGGTGATGTGGAAAAACCTCATGTATTGGACAAGGCTGGCTTGTCAGATAAGGTGGGTTCTGTAGGTAACTTCAAATTTTTCTCTGTTTCCCTTGAACTGTTTAAGATACCACTCTTCCCTCATCTACTCTGGTAACTGAGGTAGTAAAAAACAAGAGGGAAGTTCCTCAAAAATTGAAATGTTTTAATTAAATCAAGTCCCCATAAAAAGCAGGGCCAGCCTTTATGGCTAAAATACTCTCTGTGTTAGGCAAGAAGTCTTTTGAGTTCTGTGTTCTGGCCTGATTAAATGAACTGGTCTGTGTGCCTCCCCTCCCACCCTTCTCCATAAACAGCACATCCCTGTTGCCTGAAGTACAATTAGATGCTCAAAGGAGCTCTTATCTACGAAAGAAGGACTTGTATTTGTCCTGTATTCTGCTTGTACTTCAGTAATCTGCCATTTAGCATCTTCAAACGTTCCTATGCTGGTGGAAACTACTAATTTTCCCACTCTGGCTAGAAGAATGTGCTCCCTTATCCCATGTTCATTTTTGGGTTACAGAGTTCTTGTAATCTTGTGACTCGTCCTTCTCCCTCCCTCTCCCCTATTCAGGATAGCAGTTGATGTTCATTAATCAGAAAAAAAAGATCCTGCATTTTTAGTGCAATGTTCAGTTGTCTGAAGGAAGACCAAACAACAAATATAAGGCTCTTTTCAAGAGCCAAAAATTTAATGGGGAGCAACAAATGAATCCATACAAAGCTTCTGTGCAATGTAGCAATATAGTATCTGACCTTAATAATATTTGAATTGTTTCCAATAATCTTATCCTATTACCTAATCAAGTTTAGTCCATACTATCCTGTTGTAACTTATTGTGTGCCCTTGCAGTTTTCCTGTGGTTTTGTTGGCTTTAAACCCAAAAAGCTGCTGGAAAGAGCCAAAAGAGTATATTACTTTCTGTATTTGTTTGTATGCACAGTCAGTAAGATATCTGGAGACCATTAGACATGTTTAAATCAAAATGGCAACAAAAATTTAGTCTATAAACCACTAAAAAGACTTTGTACATACCAAGGTCCAGATGTCACAATGATTAAGTGGTAAATGAACTTTGTCAGAGATGCGAGGAAGAGGGAGGGAAGGTTTTCTTGTGTTACTATTCACATTGGATTAGTCAATGAATGCAGTTCAAGGGAGAAAAAGGATGCATTTTGACTATGATGACTGATAAAGTAACAAGTGGAGGATAGAGAGGCTACATTTACTTTGTTCTGCAGCTCTTCCCACCAGAATTGTATTCCAATGTGTATGTAATTGAATTTTGCATTCCCTTAAGACCTCTATTATCCTATTCAAGTGAAAAATGTTATCAAAATTTCCAGACCTTTATTCTAATATGTAACCTTCAGAAAATTTTATTTTCACTTGTACTGCGGCTCTGCTAAATGTGATGGGATTTTCTTATGCAGACCGCTGTCTACTTGGTGTGTTACTCTTAGGAAACTACAGTATGAATGTCAGTACTTACCTGTATTTGCAAGGCTGCTTCTCTCTTGAATAACACCATCCACAAAATCTAATTCTGTTTAGGTTGTGTGAATTCGCACAGTTGGTTTATGAAATGAACATTAAAAAAAAAAACCTAGGAGAAAGCTTAACACCAAAATATTTAATGTAAACAGATATTATTTTCTTTTCTTTTCTGACAGTTTAAATGCCACTGTTAATGTAGCATAATTTTCACCTTAAACCTCTGAAGTGTTATTTTGTTTTTTTAATCTCACTACCTGTGAATACCAGAATATTACTGTTTGGTTCAATTTGAAGGAATAGCTGCGCGCTGTTTTCAGGCATGTGCTGGAATTCATGTGATGGTTACACAGGGATGCCAGTGTGGAACATTTTCAAAATTAGGGTGTCAGGCGTTCTGTTGGGATGCAGTTGGGTTGCCGGCCCCTTTCACACAAGCAAACCCAAATGAACTCTTCCATAAAAGTTCCTCGCCATGGCAAGGTGTGACTAAGCCTTAGGATAAAAAAACAATGTGGAAAGAAGAAATAACTTCCTCAAGTATTTGTTCCTGTCTTCAGTTTGGGTATAAATATGTGTGAAACTGATTCTGACTAAGAACATCATTCAGGTGTCTTTAATGGGGGATGTTTATGTGGGAAAATTCTTGGCTTCAAGAACAGCTTACTTTAGAGAGAAATTTGTGGAATCATACAGGAATACTTAGCTGAAATTATGGTTTTAATCCATCTTTTTTGTGTGTGTGTCATTTTCGTGCTTCTTTGGCTTCAAAATATATGCTTGTAGCCTAATTTATAAGCTGAAATGGGAGGTAAAAATAAAAAAGCAGAGCAACAGATGGATGGTGAAAGTTGGAAAGGCCTGACTATGACCTTCTTTCCACCTTTCTAACAGAAATTGAAGGGATCGATATCATGAGCTTGTAATTGTTCTATCTGATCTTTCACTGATACGACCTTAAGCTCTTATCTGCTTTGTTCTGAACTGAAGAATGCCTCCTCCTCCCTGAAGAGTTTTCCTACTGTTCAGTCAGCAGAAAACTGAAAACCGAACCATGTTTAGCTGAGAAGATCTAGGTACATCAGGCAAGCATCCTGAAAATACTGCTTCTTCCTTCTTGGGCCTGCTCTCGGGAATATTCATTTACTGAAACTCTGGAGCATCTGACAGATGCTACACATTCTCATCACACACACATTCTGTGAAGGTTGCCTGCTATCATGGGCACACACGTGGGAGTAGACATGCAGAGACATATGCATCATATTTAGATTTCTACATGTGCAAATCTAATTATAATCAGAGAGGCACAGTACATTTTAAACTGTTTTTTTTTTCCTTTTGCCATTGCATTCCCATCAGATACATCTGTTGGAAGGAAATATCTGTGGGCAGTGAAATAACCACAGCAGAGAGAGCAAGAGAACTGGAAATCAAGAAAAGCTACTGACTCTGTAATGCTATGGCAAGTTCCTAAATATTGGCCTACTACATTGTGCCTTTGCAGTCTGCTTCTCAGGACATGGCTAAACAGACCAGAAGATTAGATGGCTAAACAGATATTTTAAAGGCAATGTGGTTTGACTTTAAAATCTGAGACAAGTGTAAGTGGGGAAAAAACTTCATTATAAAAAAAGATTGTTCAGGTCTAACTTAACACTACAACAGTTAGAAAGAAAGAAGGAAGTGGAGGAAGGTTCGCAATGTTTATTAAAAAACAATGATGAGCAAAAGGTGATTAAGAAACAACATGCTATCTGACATATTTTGCTTTATCATGTTGGCACCTTATTATGCTGCTTTGACTTCTTTTGCTTGCTCTATTCAGTGTATTTCTATTTTGTTCATACTCATTTCTGTATTATTTATTGCCAATCTTAAAATATTTTTCTGTTGTTCCTTCTCCTCCTCCAGCCAGAATGGCTGAATTATCTCAGTTTGTTTCTACTTTGAATTTTTTTCCTTAGTTCTTGAAATGGTGGTTTGCTCTACATTTCAGGACTCCATTCATTTTTAGGGTATTATGTCATGTAACTTAAATACTTTGTCTGCTTTTTCCACTGACTTTGAAACAGCTAATTTGATTCCTTATTCTGTTAATAGTGTTTAAAAAAAACCCCAACCCACAAAAACCAAAACCCCATGATTGGTTAGCCTCCTACTTGATATGTGGTAAACATATTCAGATTAAAGGTTTGTTAATTTGTGTTTGCATTCCTGATATTCATTTGAATTCTCACATTTTATTCCAGTTTCTTAAACAGAGTCTACTCTGTAAATAGCTATATCTTTTAATCAATCTCTCAGAATGTTTTAAAGCTCTTCAGCTTAGAGTTTCACATGACTCTATCCCCTGTAGGACTCACCTCATACTTTAAAAAGGCATTTCTGTATTATAAAACTGTGACAAAGTTGTTATGTTTGCATTTCTATAGCACCTGAAGTAATGAAAATATCTTTCTTAATTCATATATATATATTTTTTTTTCTTCACCCTCTATTTTAAAAGGCAAAGACAGAAGGGGAATGACCATGTAGTGTAACAAGTGGCTGTCCTGAAGTAGCACTCTGTACTTAGCCTGTGTGCTCGGCAGTATTTGCTCTGAAGCCCAAAAACAAAAAAGTAGCAGCTGCCTTGTGTTCTGCTTTGCTCCCCGTGAATGGGCTCCCTTGATAGCCTGCAGTACATCGCGTACCCCTGAGCTTGTTCAGGCCCACTGTTCTCCTGGAGACTCCGTACAAAATCCGTAGTGTCTCTGCGTTGTAGATGACAGCATCTGGGTGTGGGAAAATCCTTCAGCAAAGCTGAGCGTGTTCCTGCCCCTGCAGGATAGTTCTGGAATGATGAAAGCTTAATAAATTCAGTTTTGTATCTCAGAACAGTGTGAAACAGAATTGGAGTTTGATCAGATATATTCTGAGTGTAGTAAGATGGTATTTGGCTTGAAACTCACCCACCAAAGCTGTTAATGTAATTAATCGAGTAATTGAACAGTTTAAGATGAAAGAAACAACTTTGTTTTGTGCTGCCTATTATTATCACACTGGAAAAAGTGTTGCTCTTCACCTTTCTCAACAAAAGAATGCTCTGTGATGGGTAGACTGAATTTGTTTCCATGAAGCAAGGGACAAAAGGTTGTAAGTCTGGTTAAACGGAGAGAAAAAAAAAACCTTCCATCAATATTTATTCCTCTTTGTTTGTTCAGTACTCCTAGTAACACTTTCAGATGTAGTATGAAAGGGAAGTGTGGCATCTCTTATTACCAACTGTTTGCTGAAGAAAATACGAGAAGTCGACTTCAAAGAGGGTGTTCAGCATACCTGAGCTGATATGAGGAAATGCAGACAAAATTCAGAAGCCTCTTCAGAAATATATCACAGACATTGTGCCCTCCCCAGAAGCTAAACTTTGACCTGAATAACCCAGTTAGAAAAAATAATAAGTGTATTCATATGTAAAATGAAAAAAGGAAAATTGCCTGTTGCTTACAAATTTCCTTTTAATATAACATTGAATGTTTAGTGGCCAACTCTTTGCTAAACTTAGTAACAACTGGGTTGGCACGCTTATGAGTGTCACTTGCAAATTGCTGAAGCTGCCACCAAGCTGGTTAATAGGTCTGACCCATATCATAGCATGAATGAGAAATGCCTCCCTTGCCTTAGGAAACTGTAGTCTTTCACCTGCAAACCTGTTTTAGCTGCTATGTTTCATTAGATAAAGTGAATATTAATGAACACTGAGACAAACCAGCTGGGCTTCCATATATTTTGTGTCAGGGTTTGGTTTTGTTTTGCTTTAAGTCTTGGGTTGTGCAGTGTTGAGCCTTTTAATCTCTTTACTCAGCTCAGTACAAAATTTTGGCCTGTTTCTCTGCTAGTGTCTCTGAGTCAACACAGGCACGAGAACACCCAAACCTGTGGCAAGAACACAAACAGTAAATTTATTTGTTACCTTGCTAGCAGGGGTATCCCTGAGGTCAGAGGCAGGTGAGCAGAGACACAGGCACTGTTACACAGTCCATGCTAGAGGATCACTGACCTGCTGCTCACACAGGTTAACCCCAGGACTGGATTGTCCAGGGCTAGTCCCAGCTGCAAGGTCACTTAAGCCATTTACAATCCTCCTGACCAGTCTTCAGCTTTTTAATACTTTCCTCCCAACAGTGTCTCATAGTACAGCCAGTGGGTGTTGCATGAAGGATGAATACAAAATGAGGAGGGAAACTTTTCCCACCACAGCTTTGAAGATGACTGCAGAGATGGAGTAGCCTTTAAAAAGTACCTGCAGAACTGGAGAATTTTATTGCTGGTCAATTTTATCATGAGATAAAATGTAATGTTGGTATGTTTGGTTTTGACGTGAATTTAGCACTGAGATAAAGTAGCAGCACATTTCTGAGGTTCCACTTGCCAGCCTCCATTAATGCTTTAGCATTTTGGCCAGCAACTGCTGCTGGTTTGAACTTAATGCCTTTTATTACTTGAACAAGACATCTCTCTTGGAGAATGAACACGCACCCTGGGTTTCCTTTTACCAGCACAGTGCTGGCTTTTGGAAAGGGCAGAACACAGTTTCTCTGTCATCCCAAGCAGGGCTGCCTGGTCCCACCCTTGCACTGCTGTAAAACTTCACTTATTTTTCAATGATAAGGTGTCTTACAAACTAACAATGCTTTATCTGTGCTGGCTTGGTGATAATTTCTGTAGTTTTGGATGCATACACTTGCCTTTTTCCTTCCTTTTTCAACCTTTTTAGGCTGATTTCTTCCCACCCCCTGCTGTAGCACTCTGAAAGTTTGCTTGCATTAAGCAATTAATAAAGGCAGAATAATGAGCAGTCTATAAAGCTTTGTTTTATTCTTCACTGCTATGGCTATCATCTGAAGATAGCCCATGATACTCTATGGGAGTTTGGGAATTCCCATTCCAGATTTGGGAGTTGGACTATTAAACATTTTCTTCCCACTTTTCCGTACTTGATTACATAAGCTGCCTGTAGGGGGGCTCTGCCACGATAATATAAGCTTATTTTGAGCTCAAGTAGAAACATATTCTCTGTATGGAGTCAGGATCTAGATGTATGTCTTTTCAACTGATGTCTTCTAATTCTAATTTGAATTTTCCATTTCTAATTTCATTACTTCGCACTGTGTTAAACAGTCATAAGTATAATGTTTGTTCCTCAGAGAACTTCTGAATCATCCTTGATGTGCTCTAAAATCTTATTTCATTTTAAAGTCCTGTTTTTGAATGTTAAACTATTAACTAGGACGCAATATAAGTATTCCCTGTACGAAGCTGCTAGTCTTTTTCAAAAGAATTGTTCTTCTCTGGGACTGATAGTTATTAATTCTAATGCTAAAGCTTGAATCTTGAGGCTAACACTGGATTTATTATTAGCCTAATTTTCCAAAGACTGCTTTTACTTCTATATGTGTGGAGGAGGAAGAGAAGGAAAAGAGGGAACTGTATTAATGTAATCAGGAATTGCAAGTAACTTTAAAATGCTAATCTTGATCTGATATCTTTGGAGTTATTGATGGCTTTTGCTTTCTTGCTGCAGGGACAGCAATATATTTTCTTCTGCACGTCTTCTACTATATATTATTTTCCTTCTGTGTGATGGTGGAAGTGGCCACACTCTATACTCTAAGCTGATAACTTTCAGGCTGCAAGATTGCTGTTGCCTGAGAATCTGAAACTGTGCCATTGCCTGACTGGGTAGTAAGTCCCAAGTCACAAAACGCATGTTTATCCCTGCTGGAGGCTGGCAGCACGATTGTCAAAAAGGCAGAATGTTACCAGCAAATTTATAGAAGTACATATCTGTGTATTAACACATAGTATGTTTTCTTATCTTAAATAAAAATTGGTTAGGAATGGGGAAAGTTATGAACAGCTAAAATGGGTTAATTATATTTCACATTCATTTTGTGTAAATGAAAAGCCCAGCGTTATTCAAAAGCTTCACTCAATTAAATCTTCATGAACTTAAAATTCTTATTGGTCCCTAATTAAATTAGGGGAATTACTGGCAAACTGAATTGGAGTTGATCTGTATTTAGGGACCTCTTGAACAAGGTCCCTCATCAATAGAGTGTCTTGCATATCGCTGCCTTAAATCTACCCCTGTGATGCTTCCATCTCAGTTGATCTAATTCATGGTTTTAATTTTGTTTCCTTCTCATGAATTCTGTATCTGTGGGTCCCAAAGAAGGAATGAATGTTAGTTGCTAAAGTAAATCTCTCATTTTTGTCACACTGTTAGGGTCTTAATGTGGGACTCTCTGGGCTCCTAGGTTGTTGAGTGAAAATGTAGTGTTTTCTAAGATAGGTAAACCCCTAGAAGACATAAATAAGCAAGCCAAGAGGAAAAAAATCACTATTCAAATGTGATTAAATAGGAATTTGGCAACTATATCTAACAGTGGAAAGCCAAGTTTTTCTGAAGTAATTGTCTCCTAGGTTCTGAATATGCATACACTGACAAAGGAATATGCTCCCATCAACAAGACATTAGCACTTATTGTTGCCTTTAGGCCAATCTGTAGAATAAAAATTTAGAGTTCTGCTAAACAAGGTAATTCATACTTCTCCCTGGATTTAATAGCAGTTCTTGAGTATTTCCTATATGAATTTATTCCTATTTCATAAGACAGAAATTAACATGGAGTTATATTCCAGGATCAGGAAAATATATAACTTAATGCTAAATAGTTATAACTTAAAGTATAAGGGAATTTAGTTTAAATGTTGATGAGATCCCTGAGCAGTCTTGATTGTTGCCACTGGGTGTCTGTTAGACAGAGGAGACAAAGACTCCAGAAATATTCCTTCATTCCAACACCCAAGTTGCTCTTTTCATGCACCTGCTGCTATATCAGAGGTGCAAGCCTGCATTTGAAAAGCTGACACGTGGCTCTCTTCCAACACTTCCTGCCAATATAAATTAATGCTTACCATAAGACATACTTGGATGATACAAAAGGATGGTCCTGTGAGAGATGCTTGAGGAACAACTGAGTAGTTCTGGCTCCTATACATCAAATCTAAGGGTATATATTAATTAATTACAAAGCAATCCATTACTGTTTCTTGCCAGACCTTGTGCTTTGTATGTCCACAGTGATAGCATCATATTTGTTTAGGAGAGAATATCTGTCTCACAGGAGTTGGTATCTAGAGGAAGATTAATTACTCTGCTAGTTAATTAAAATAATGACATTTAATGCTTTATAGTTTATATTATTTGTAAAGTTAAATGGATATTATTGCTCTCATTTTATCCACCACCATTTTCAAACCACAAAAGAGACATACTGTCATTTGTTTACTTATTTAATTTTTCTTTTCTTTGACTAGGAAAATATTAAGGTTTACCAATGTAAAAGTATGGGGTTTGCACTACTTAACTGGATTTCTCTCCATCTCTTGAATGTCTGAATCTTAAATGTTAGCTACTTCATGCCAGACAGAAACCAAATAAAGAGCTGATGCCAAAACTTATTCTTCACCAAGATTTTCTGTAGATGAGGTGATTGTGCTGAGCAGAGGACTGTCTATGAGTAGAAAGTAGGTGTCAGAGGCAGGTACCTAATAATTACTGCTCTCCTGTTTACAGTTTGCTTGGTGTTGTCAGTTGAGGGAAGAAAAAAAAAATCCTTTCTTAAGAGGAGGTGCAGGAACTGCTGCTGAAACAAAGAAGCAGAGACGATTCTGTAGGCTGGTGAGATGAAAAATGGGGAGTCATACTGCAGTCTGCAGTCAGGTACTCAGCAATAAAAAGGCCCTAGGTTTTACTTTCACTAAAATCAGAACATTGCTACTTATTTCAAGTAGGTGTGTCAGACTACATACGACACTGGACTTCTTGCACATGTAAGACTACATGTAAGACTGTGCTGTATCCCCAAGATAAGTGGTATAACATTCGTGTAAAATTGATTCAAGAAAACTTTAGGACTCTGATCTAGCCTCAAAGACCTTTGAAATGTGCATAGCATTGACTTAATTCTTAATAGTGATAAACGCTTCTGAAAGGAAAGCAGTAAACATTTGTTTTATTCACCTGTTAGTTGTTATGGAGACCTTGGTTTGTGATAGAAGTCTCTCTACAGAAAACAGGAAAAAAACTGCTGCAGGATATTCTAGGTCTCACGGCTATGAATTTCTTTTGTTAATATTCTAGGATTCTAGGGGTTACTATTATTTTGATGGTGACTATTTCTTCCTTTTTCCTTCGGATACGGTTGTTTCAATTTTTTTACATTTGGTAACACACTACACCTTTCTCACCCATGCAAGGTTATATTCACAATGAAAATGTTATCAGTGTCAGTAATTTTCAGGAAGTATGACTTTGTGCTCTTTCTATGGGTCAGAGACATCCAGTTATAGAACAGAACTGATACTTTAAGGATCATTCATATGTGTGAATGAAAACACTTAAAGGAAATTGTAGAGTGGAAATCCATCCATGTTCAGAAGGCCAATGTGTAATTTTTCTTCCATTTCAAGTTCAACTTCTGTCATTTTAAGTGTTCTCTGTGATATAATGCTTTATTCTCAGAAAAGGAGGGAAGGAATCGTGAGACACTTTCACAGTACTATTTTTTTCCATAGCATTCTTCTAGACTTGAATCAGTATCACAATGTGTCAATAAAAAAATCCAACCAAACCCAAAAAAGATACTTATATCTAAAGATCAATGAAAAAAAGATTTTATCTGGCCAGTAATCTTTCTGAATCAACAAGAAGTTAAAACCTTTGTCTTTCTCCCTGTGTCCATGAAGTCTTTGGGCTCTTGTCAGAAATCTGTGTTGGTACAAAACTTTGATTTGCACATCTGGCTCTGTTGGCATGACTTCTCTCTATGTGTGCATAGTTTGTCTGCTGTATTAGTTGTGAAAACAAATGTCAGGAGCTGGGATATTGAACACAGGATGAACTTGTCCATTTGGAAAAGCTTGCTAGCCTTTGTCAGTGCTTCCTGTCAGACCCAGTGCTGCAGCTGCCTGTGCAGTTTTTGGATGCTGAGACTGAGTTTTGGAACACAAAACAGGCAAGGGTTTATTAAAATCAGAAGGTTTTGAGCCTTTTGGTTTGAAACATTCTTTGTAAAAAACCAAATATATATATATAAACAAGTGAATTATTACACTGATACTAAATAACCAATATATAGAAATGGTAGAGGAACAGGAGTGAACATGATTCTGAAATTTCAATACCCAGTTATTCCAATAGCTGACAACCTTGGGACTTACTAGACATGCCTAAGTTGAGCAAAGGTGACAGTGGCCCTCCAGATGTCACCGCAACATGATGAAAAGATGGAATGAAACCGATCCCTGTATGCCTTTGTTATCAGTCTAGTTTGACCTTTCTGAGTGACTTGATCAGACCACTGTACTGGTGAATTGCCAGTCCAAGCATGGCTCTTCTGCTGGTTATGTGGTGGGAGACCAGCTTAGAAAATTATTCAAATTACTAAATTACATGTGTCTCTTGAGCAATAGGTTGGCAGATACAAACCACCTCATTAGAACTGTGAAATGCTTTTAACAAATTTGGAAAATTTTTGTTATGGAAAGCGATCCTGGGCATGCTCTGATGTGACCAGAAGGTGTGTGTTAAGTCAATGGCCATTTGCAAACAAATTTTACATGGAAACTTTAATGAGGAGGGGTTATTTTTTAGGTGTTGGTGACAAGACTCTGTGCTATGTGTTGGCATGTAATAAGTGACAGGTAATAGATGAAAATATTTCCACTACAGAGAACTCCAGAAAGAGTTGATTCAAATATAAATACTTGTCTTGTAGTTGAGACTTGTTTGTCAAAACTGCTGTAAAAAGGCACTGAGTTCTGCAGTATTGTTGCTTGTTACTGGGATTACTGCCTCACTGAGAAGGGTCAACACTCTCCTTAGGCTTCCTTTTGCTAGCAGTGTACGTGCAGAAACTCTTCTTCCTGCCCTTTTTCTCCTTTGCTAGTTTGCGCTCCAGCTATGCGTTGCTGATTCTATCCCTACCTGTGCAGGCAGTGTCTCTATTTCTCCCAAGCAGCTGTCCCTGCTTTCGGATTCTGTGTCCTTTTGTCTTGTGCCTGAACTCAGCCAGGAGCTCTCCTTTTTATCTGTGCTGGCCTTGCTGGATTTCTGTGAAGGGGGATGAACTGCCCTTGTGCTCTGATAAGGCTGACCTTGAACTTCAGCCAGCTCTCTTGGGTCCCTTTGCCCTGGTAGGCAGTTTCCCATGGGACCCTTCCAAGCAGGTCCCTGCAGAGGCTGAAATCTGCTCTTTACATTCCAGGACTGTAATACTGTTGATCCTACTCATTCCTCTTGGTACCTTGAACAGCTGGATTGTCTCTGACCCATTGTATTGACCAGCAGACAAGAGAGGCTCGTGAGAGACGGCTCCTGTGCCTGTGAAACTTTTCCCAGCAGCCTCCGGAAGGTTTTTATCTACCCCTGCTTCTTGATTATGAGTTTGTTGTTTACCTGGAGCACTGAATGACTGCTTTTGTTCAACAACAGGGTTGAGAAATGTACTGCCTGGGCCCCCCATCTTTCACCCTTGCCAACAGGGTGTCCTGCTTTTTAGTACGGTGCACATGGGTCTTGTCTCCTTATCTGATTCTGGGGTGGGGATTACAGATAGGAGTGAATTCATAATTTCACAGTACATTTCTGTGGGGCAGGCTTGATATTGGTACTCGGATGTGGTGGTGTTTTTCTTCCTTTCTTCCTCTTCCTCAAGATTGATTCTCCTGTGCACTGTATGGCAGGAGTTCGTGTCCCTGTATGTCTCCGAGTATTCTTAGATAAGTGCTTGGGGGCGAGGGAGAGAAGTAGCAGGTAATCTTGTAATCTTTCATCACAGAAGCCCTAGAGGATCCTTTTAACTTAAAAGTACTTGTACTTAACATAAAACATATGGTAAATGAAATGTTCCTTCAGGTAAAAGTGTGACCGTTTGGGAAACTTACCTCATTCTATCACTTAGCCAGTTGCTCTACTGAAGAGGAATGAATTGAAGGGGGAGTTGGTGTGATTAGCACATTAGCTTGAAATCTTGAACAGTGAAATCCTCATTTTCTCGGTCTTGTCTTACTTGACAAGTCTATATGAGATTGTCTTTATAACATTTTAAATAGTAGTAATCTTCCTTGGTTCTGAATATTTGCTTCAGCTGCAGAATGTACAAATAAGCTCTGCCTTAATATGCTTGAATAGACTTTTTAGCTTAATGTTCCCTTCAGGGATTCAGATTCACAACTTTCAATCTTTTCTTCTTCCTACTTCTGTCTCTGAAAACATCAGCATCTTTTTAAGTATCTCCACTTCCTCCTCAGGCAGTTTGTCATGAGGTATTTCTTCTGGTCTGTGAATTCCCTTTAAGCTGACTTTCTCTTACTTTGCCTCTTTTAGATTTTTTGAGGGGTTTTGTTTTGGTTTTTTTTTTTTTCATTTTATTTTATTCTCAGTTTCATGTCAGCTCCCTTGCTACAGCCTTGACACTTTCATGATGCTACTGTTTGAAAAAAAAAAAAAACAGAATGAACTTTGTTCACTGCTCCGAACAATTGTCTGGTCTTTTCTAGCAACTGGAAAATTAAGTTTGTATAAAGGAAGAAACTTTTTACAGGCTGAGGCTCTGATATTGCAGATATCTCTTTCCAGTCTGTAATTTAAAGCATGATAAGAGTTTCACTGGTTTGAATGATATCACTGACATGCTAATGTTGGGCATATGTACAGTGCTTGCAGGGTCAGGAACCTTCAAGTTTTTCTTGAAAGAACTTGTCAGGCTTTTTCTGATATTGTGACATAATCAGAAAAAGGGATACAGAAGAAATTGCATAAATTGAAGGCTTTTTCCTAGGAAATTATTAGGTTCAGTCAAGTTGTGCTGGTGTCATTTTATATGTCTTTCAGGTTTTAGAGACATACTCTTTGGGTCAGGAAAGATTTCTCTGTCTGTATATTAGTAACTGGAAATAAAGAGCACTATTCTAAGGCACTATTCTAGTGTTACATGAGCATTAGTCTGTTCTCATGTGTTTCAGTAATAAAGATATAAAACTACCTTCTTCATATGTCTGTTACTGGTATAAATGACAAAGTAAAAATGGATAATAAAGAGTTTTTTTAGGACACCTGCTTTTCTTCATTTTTCCAGATCACCTTTGTTTATCACTCCTTGGAGTCTTTGTTCCACTCCCTCTCTTATACCAGCATCAGAAAATATCGCCAATAGTTCGAAACTTTTTTCTTTGTTTCTAGTTTCAGGAACATTTCAGTGCCTTTCTTTTCCATCACTAAGTGTGATAAAATGCTGTAGTAATACCAAAGTTACTGGTTTATATTTGCATTGTCTTATTTACACTGATTTGTCATGCATGTTAGGCTCCTCTTCCTGGAAATGAAGTCAACAAATGTTGTTGTCCAAAACAGTTGGTGAGTAAGTATTTTGGAACGATTTTTTAAGCATCAAATACCAAACTGACATATTTTAGGGAACGCTGAGGAGCAGAAAACCGTTGGTGTTCTTTACTGAAGAGCTGGTTGTTTGCTTTTATTCCAAAACCACCTGCTTGCTGACTTTTTCTATCCAGTGTTAAAAAGTACTGAGTTCATTATGATCAGATCAAAGTCATTTTGACTGTCACAAGTAACATCTTGGAAGGCACTGGGAATCATAACACGGATTTAATATTATACTAAAAACACTGAGGGGTTTTTTCAGTAGCAGTAGTAGAGAATCTTATGTTTCTGACTTGGCTTATCAATTTTTTCCTAATAAGTGCCATTTGCTGTTTGCTGATTTTTCTACTTGGTCAAGGGAAACTGTCTGCTTAGTTGGCTAAGCTCTTCTCTCCATCCTCTTTTTCTTGAATTAGTGTCTAGTTTCTCAGAGTGGTGTTTTTGCCTATGTAGAACACCCTCTGTGTAAAACACAAACGAAATCGCGGTTCTGAAGTAAACATGCAGCATCTGTAAATTTGCCTCTAGCCCAAAGATGTACCCATGGAAATGCAGAAACTTGAGGGGAATGGAGACGGGACCAGAGGCAGTTTCATGAAATTGGTACATGGCATGCTCAGCCAAAGGAGAGGAGGTGGCTCTTCGTGCTAAGTGCTGGTAGCAAGGAGTGTACAGAGCCTGCTGTGCTACAGGAGGCTCTGAATGTTAAAGCTAGCAACGAGCCAAGCAGGAGAAACAGGAAACTTCTGGCATGAGAGAATCCATCAAAGGCCCTGAATAGAGATGCTGCCTTCAGTTGAGGAAGTCTCTCTGCTG
This sequence comes from Gymnorhina tibicen, assembly GCA_013399875.1. Lineage (NCBI taxonomy): Eukaryota > Metazoa > Chordata > Aves > Passeriformes > Artamidae > Gymnorhina > Gymnorhina tibicen. The sequence continues at coordinate 138,966 of VXAZ01002150.1, forward strand.
CGAGTGTCTATGATTTGCAGCATACTGTGCTGGATAGATTTTTGAACTGACCCCCATGGGCTCACTGTTGTGTGTATTTATTTTCTTTTTTACGTATGTGGGGGCTGTGTCCCTTATCCCCCCTCTCCCAGCATTTTGGTGACCTCACTCTGAGACAATTAGTTTCCACAGGCTTCTCCTGTTGCCAGTGAAAGGAGAGGCTACAGCTCTGGTGAAACTTGGTGTTAGTTCCAGAGTGGGAAGGAAATTTAAACCATTTTCTACTTTTTCACAGACAACAGGGGAAACATAGAGGGTTTAGTTTCCTTATGCTAATACGCTCTGTGAATATCCACTGTGGTACTTCCCCAAATTGCTTACAATTTAATTTGAAGCAATGCATAACAATTGACTGTAACAAACAAATAAGAAGAATGATGAGAAATGCAAGAACAGAGGTGCCTGTAATAAAATCATTACATGGTTCCAAGTGACTTCTGTCATTGGACTTGGGAGAGCAGAATGAGGCATTAAAAACTAAGCAGTATGAAATGTAATATTCCAGCAAATTTGAAAGCACTGGGAATACTGACTCTCTCATTCAGATGTGGACTTTATGAAGGGTGGTTATTTCTGTGCTGAAACTCATAACACAAAATGTTTTAAAATATTTGTCTGTTTCAGTCTTTTTATATTGCAAGGTCAATGTGTTGGTCTAAAACATTAACAAAATAGCCATTTGGCTCTGAAAGCTCCTTTTTACTAGAACAATTCACAACTTTATTGTGTGGTGCTGCTCTCTGTGCTGCAGCGCTCCAAGAACAAAAAAATACTGAGAAAAGAGAAACCCCTCAGATAAAGGAATTTGCTCATGCATTGCCAGACTGAGTGACTCAGAACATTAAAAAAAATAGCCCACTAGTTTGACAGAGTAGAGTTGCTATCCTATGTATATTTTTTTTCTCTGTGTGTGCATATATACATACACAAAGATCCCTCAAACTGTTTGGGCTAATCTTTCTAATATGGAAATGAAAATATTCTTTCTTTATAGCCTCAGTGTGAAAGTAATTACTTTCAAATCTTCAAATTGCACCTAATTCACTCAAAGGAACTACACCAAGATGTCCCTTTATGTTCTTTTTGAGTTGTTGGAGTGTTGTGCAAACTGGTAGTGGTTCTTAACTGTCCATTTGGGCTGAAGTTATACAGCGGAACTTCAGGAAATGAAAGGTTGAGGTGCTTTCCTTCTCCTTCACTGTGGACAAAAAACCCCAAAAGATTTAAATGAAAGTGAGTTTTAATACTCAATCAGCAACAAAGTACTGTATATGCAGATCTGTATGCATATAGTTACACATACAAATGAATGTACAAGAAATCTGGAGTGGATTTCATAGATCTTGGGAACAAGGGGAAACAGCTGAGGCTTTATTGCTGCAGTTCAGCTTTGCTGAGAATTGCAAATATACAATGTTGAAAGAAAAGCTAATAAGAGGATAGCTGTTGGCAGAAGAGGCTCACGTTTATCAGCAGTTTCAATTAGAATTAGGTACTGCACTAACAAAAGCTGTAGCAAATGTGAGGATCAAAGAAGTGACTTGATTTACAATTACCTCTGTGCCACTGATGTGTTTATCAAACAAAAACAATTCAGATACAGTAATGAGTAAAAATACTAATGTGAAAGGAGAAGCCAGATCAAATCTATCTCCCAAGTGCAGTGTACAAATGTTGAATGAGAGAGGGTAGAAATAATAAAGGGGAAGAATGGCAAGCTTGTGGACGCTGAAACCAGATGTCATAATTTAACATCAGTGTTAATATTCACAATGCAGGAGATGATGGAAAGAGTGTCATAGTTAAGTGACATTAGGTCTTTCCTTCTAGAAGTTAATCATAACCAGATCAAGCAGTAATCTAAGTAGAGAAAAAATTACTGGTAACAGTGAGAAATGTTGGAACAGTAGGCAGTGTTCCAACACCTGATTCTATGAAGATCAGAGAAATTTTGACAGGGAATAACTTAGAGCATTTGTGCCCATTTTGTTCAGAATATGAAAGATCATTCATCCATCTCTGTTGAAAATGTCATTAGGGTGTATGGCAGGTGGCAGAGAAATCTGAATGTCAGTGAAGTAAAGCATGAGAGATTTTCCTGGTGAGGCATGAAGGTTGTCATCTGTAAGTCCTGTTTCTTCTAGCTTCTTCCTTTATCTTTGGAAGAGAGGGGAGGATAAAAAAGAAAATCTAATGGAATAGAAGGTACTGGGTTGTTTCCAAAGATCTTATGTGAATGTTACACTATTGATATTTGAAAAAATAATCGCTTCTGTGGATCTTTCTGTGCCTTTTGCAAGAATCAAGAAGGTCTGTCAGGACAGACTGATCTGCATCTCCGAGGATTCAGCAGGCTTCCTGGCAACTCCCCACACACAGAATGTGTGTGATTATCTATGTTTATTACCTTGTTTGGATGACACTTTCAACTGGCTTCCCCTCAGCATTCCCCTCTTTAATACCAGAACACTTCTGAAAGAGACTTTCGGACTGTGACGGGCTTGCCTGGGTTTCTTGGCCATGCCTATGATATGATGGTTTCCAACACAGCTCAAAATGAATGCAGTAACTACTTGCTGCTTGAGATGTTCACAGCAAGTTGGAGTGGCTGCAAGAACATGTGAATTTGAATTGAGGCAGATAAACATTTAAGGTTGCATAATTTGCAAACGGCGCTCACCTGAACTTGAGCAAGTCTTAAGACATGTGTTTTGGGTTGGGGGGGGGGAACCATTAATAAATGATGTGGGGTAAAACTTGTTATGACTGAAAACTGTTCAAAAAAGCTCAGCTTTGGTGTGTAGCACCAGTCTGGAAACTCCAGGCTAAGCCCGTGCTCCTTGCCTTAAAAGGGAGTGGTTGTGCTGTAGCTCCTTTGCCACCTGCAACTGTCCTGTTATTCCGAATACACAACACACCTAAAATGTCATTATTAGTCCCAACCAATGACAACAGAATTTAAGAGTGAACACAGAATAAGGAATACAAGAAAACTTTGTAGAAACTTGGGGGACTTTTTGGGGTTGTTTGTTTGTTTGTTTTTTTAAGTGGAGGATTTTCACAAATCTGTTTTAGAAATTTGATATAAAATGCTTATCTTGGAAGCTGCTTTTGTAAGTATTACTTCCATCAGAATGTTAGCACACAAACCTACTTTTATACTTTTTCTGAGATGTTGCCTCTGCCAAGTTATTTGTGATTATCCTGCATTCATGGAAGATTTTAATAAAATTGTTTAAAATTGTTTCTCTTGTCTGTAAAAGGAAATAATCAGGATGTGAAGCTTGAACAGACCAATAGTTCATTGGAGTTTATGCACCTTGGTCACTGAGGTGTTCTTGGAATGTTTTAACATCTGAAAAAAGTATCAACTGTCATAAGAAAATTATAAGGAAAGACAACAAACTTAGTATTTTTGTTTCCATGTGAAAATATTTGTAGTTTACTTTATAGGTGGAAAAAGAAATCTGTTCTCAAAACTCCTTCCAAGTTGATCCCAATTTAAGGCACCCTCAGTATTCTGTGATGCTAAGGGTTCTTTGCTGATTTTGATTCATCAATGAATGAATAAGTTCTTCTTTCTTGATGAATTTTTAGTCTTCTTATTTAAAACAGTCTATTTTATTTTTTTCAGATTTCTCAGCAGTGAATGGCACAAAAAATTATTTGATTCCTGCCCATGGCAGGGGGATTAGAACTAGATTACTTTTAATGTCTTTTTGAACATGTACCACTCTATGATTCTATGGTTCATGTCAGCTGCAGTGTTAGATGCCATTTGCTGTTTCCTATCAAAGATTGACATACTCACTACAAGAATGAGGATTTTTTTCCAGGAGTATTTGATCTGTGCTCTACAGAAGTGAGTTTTATAACAGTACTTTTCATGAAGATTGTTTACCTTAGTTCCTGAGATGAAAGAGATTTTAGGGTGGCAAATTACATTTGGGGAGGTAGATAAATTAAAATGTTTTAGTGAAACAGAGTAAATCCACTATTGTTCCCTTTTGTTGGCTTGGAACTCTTTTCTGTTTTGTTCCATTCTCTGAAATATTCTACCATATATCTGTTTTATTTTCCTCTGAAATATTCTTTTACAGAGATGAAGTACTAACCTATACTTCCTTTTTTATAGCTCTTTGAATTCTAGAAGTGTTCTGTGGTATTTTGAGCTTTCAAAATTCTCCTGTTTCTGATAGACTCTTTTGCAGATGATTATTAGAAAGTTATTCTAGTTTCTCAATCACAGTTGACATAATGATCTTTTGGCATGGCTAAAAGTTAAAAATATACTGATATTTGGCTTCAAAATATCTACTGGAATTGCATCCCAGTACTTCATTCTTGCAATATAGGTTATAATAGAATTGAAAAATAATGTAATGCTTGGTTTTCAGTTGGTTTTATTTTAAGTATGAAGAGCCAGCTGCAAAGAGAAGTGGAGGGAGTACTTTGAAGAATAAGAGCAGGATCTCTTATGGCAGCTTTCTTGCATAGTACTATTTGTTGCCTGCAGAAATGAGGTAAGAAGACAGCTGTTTATGCAAATAAAATGTCTCACAAATCCACATGAGAAGGTGTGCACAACACTTATAAGAAAGAAATGTTCCCTCGTGCTCATACTGCGTCTGTTTCCTGAATAAATCCCACACCAGCCTAAATTCCTGTCTGCCAGCTTGTGTTAATGAATATGGAACTTGCTGAAGAGCCAAAGCATAATGAAAAAAAAAGAGCATAAACATTGCTTTTAGTTTGGAATGGATGCATGACTAATCCAAATTAGACATACAGCACTGCCCATTTCAAAGGGCAGGCTCTCTGGCTGGCTTTGCTTGTTCACTTGCTCTAAAGAGAAAAAGAAAAATACTCTGAAAACTTGGTCGAATATAATTGAAAGAGGAAGATAAAAGGGTAGAATTGGATTATAAAAATTGAGGAAAAACCCCTACTACAGAAGACCGGTTATGTCTGTTGTTTTGATGTCCAGCTGAAGTATTAATTTTTTTTAGAAAGTGCAGTATTCCTCCTGGCAGAAGGACAAGTATGGCATATGACATCAGGAATTTGGTGGGGTTTGTGTTTTTTTTTTTTATTATTTTTCAAGAACTGGTCACAATGCCTAACCATTTCATTTGTGAGGGATACAACACAGCTATTTCTCTCTACTTAATTTCAAGTACAGTTAAATAAAAATTATTAAATAACAAGTTGAGTTTCTTCTAAACATTTCTGTGAGAAAAGGGCCCAAATGATTGGACACCTTATGATGGTAGAGCATATGGAAATTTGTAAGTTAGTCTTGCCATGGTTCCACTGGTGGTTGTGCCTGTGAAGTTCCTTGATTTCTGAAAGTCAGACTAATTTGTTGAACTTGGGTAGATCTTCTGGATCTTTATAATTTGGTTTTAAGTACTACATTTCACCGTGCTGGCTTCCAGATGTGAAAGAAATAGAAGAGGAGCTGTTGCTCCTCCGACTTTGGCTGAGTGAATCTTAATTTTCATTTGCATGTGGAATTCACAGGGCTGATTATTAGCTCTCGGCTGCTGAAATCTGTCTGTAGCATGGACAGTTACTTGACGGTGCTTTGGTAGTGTCTGCTTATTTTAAGAAACAATTGAGGAATCTAATGGTATTTTATCATTTCTTATTAACCTGTTGGCAAGCTGAGCCACATGGCAAATGAGGCTGCAATCTAGAACTATAAATTTATTTCTAAAATTTCATCATGCCTTTGCGTTGTTGAATACATGGAGTTGGCCGGTAGTAACTCTTGTAGCTGAATTTCTTATAAGTGAGAATATAAAGATGTAACTAATCCTACATAGTATTGAAACTTTCTGTAAGTTGTTTTTAGTTTTTCCCGGTTTCCTAACAGTGGCTAAAAAAATAGCAACAAAAGTCCATCTTGACAGACAAGTACACATATGGGGGAAAAAATAGCTTTGAGCTCCAAGTGCAAGACTTTCCTTGGACACTCAAATATGTGTTATTTCATTGCTTAGGAAAGCAAACTAATCCCTCCTAGAAATTCTATTATGTGGAACTGTATTGCTACCGATACAAGTCAACAGCAATTTTGTAACTGTGGAATGCAATCATATTTATTTCTGTCACCTACAGTATGTTCCAACTGACTGATGATAGTAGTACTCAGTGCTTTGCAAGGACTAGCTGCTGTAATAAGGGTGAAAGATAAACCTCTGAAACCTATTGACAAAATATTTGCAACAAGAAGATGATAAAACTCAAGAATTTGGGTTTCATTCCAACTTGCTCTGGGAACATGCTCTTGTAATCTACGCTCTACATCTTCCTTCCATTGAACTGACTGTTTCTAAAAGACATAGTGGTGATTATTCCTTTTTCACTGCAGGAGAATGAGGGGGAAAGCACATGTGAAGAATAATAGAGATGGCTTTCCTGTTAAGTTCCAGTGCAGGTGTTACAGAAGTGACAGCATCAGTCTCTCTTAATTTGAGAGGTAGTCCTACTGAGATCCTACAGATCTGGGATAGAACAGATAGAAAATCTGACAGGATTTACAGTGGCTTGTTTTTGGTTTTTTTTTCTACTAAACCCAGTAAATGACATCTCCTTAGCATGTGAAAATGGAATTTTTTTCAGTCTTCATTTCATCAATTGTGGTGAACAAATCTGCGCTGAATTTAGAAAGTGATCCAAACTTAATATTAAAGAAAATTATGTTAAAACTTTGCCAAGATTATTACAACTAGAAAATGGATTTTAAAAATCTAGAATTTTAATATTATGACTTTTGGAAGGCAGTCCAGACTTTTAACCTTAAAGACAAGGGCTAAATAAAAAAATTCACAAAGTAAGAGGGGGAAGAAACAAATAACAAAACAACAACAAAAAAACCTCCAACAAAAAGAATCCAAATAACCCTGCAGCTTTAATTTCTGTTGCAAACTTACTGGTAAAATGAGACAGTTGTGAAATAAATCAATCCCCTCTGACAGCTGCCAAGCTTCTACCCATGATACAGGGTTCAAGATAGTATTTTTAGCAGACTTTCTGGTCACCTTCTCCAAGAGGGCCTTTTAAATATAGCTTCAGGCAATCTTTCATTGTACAGAATACATAAGAGAGTGACTAAGAAGGGTGTATGTCGTAGGACTTGCTACCTGGATGAGAGGAAGATTTATTAGATTACAGTTGCTGCTAATTTCTGTTTCAGAAGAAAGTCTAATTAAAAAAGAACTCAGACCAAACAAAACAACTTCTTTATTATATACAGAAGCTTGTGAAAAGTCTGCACCAGTTACCAGCTGAAGATACTCAAAGATTAGTGTTGCCAGGGGTTTAGATTTCCTCCTTCCTCCCAGTTTGAGATCAAAACCTGTTATTCCTTTACTCATTTACTTGGGAAAATGATTATTGGCTATTGCTTCTCTGTAAGGAAAAAGCTTAACACTGTCAGGAAAATCACAAAGTGGTGCTTGTGAACTGGTGAAAAGCCCACCCTAAATGAGAGTCCTTTGATATCCAAGCAGTAATTTGGCAGCAGAGGTTTACCCTGGCATAAGAATCCTGAAGAGCTGGGGTTTATGAACATGTCACCTCAGATGCTGACTTGTACAGCTTGAACCAGGGTCTTAGGGAGGGGTGTTTTGTTGACCTTTCCTCAGTTAGGAATAACTTTGTGGCCATATTGACTAACAGGCATTTTTTTTTCCCCTTTTTCCTCTAAATCCATCTGGTAGCAGTGCATATCTTTCAGTTCCCTCAGTAACGCTGCTAAGGACTTGTGTACACTGTCCTCAGAATCATGGATTAGTAGTGAGATTCAATCAAGTCCTCATATTAATGATTTTCTGCACTGGAACAGCTGCTGCCACCCATGGAAACCCTATGGATTTTCCCCTGAATTTTTTGTGTAAAGCCTCCTGCCTTCTCTTGGAAAAGGAAAAAAAAAAAAGACATAAATGATGGGATAACCACTGATATTTTAAGACCTGCCTTATACTTGTGACTGTCTAATCCCCAGGTGTGGATTGTGACTCACTAAATAAACCCTACAATGAGAGAAGGGTCAGTGGAGAGGGGACAGGGTGATGTGCCCATGAAGTGCAGGGAATAAGGTAAAGAAGCTGAGCATCCAACAGCAAGGAGACCAGAGGGTGGCCTTTGTTTTAGATAAATAGCTATCAACAGCTGAACGGATCACCCGGTGATGCAAATGTCTTGCTGGGTCAGCCAGACCAGCAGGGGTGGCTCAGTCTAACACAGAGTATGAAAACTGGATAACTGTTAGAGTAACTCTGAATAGAGCAGCAGGTTTGAGCTGGCTTCACCCACAATATTCCTTCCTGGAGTTTTGGGATAGTAAAGGTTAGACCTTTCACACATGGAACATCTGAAAGAAGCTGATGAGGGTATGCTGGACTCTGGCAGTACTAAAGGTGGATAATTGTTGGAGACTGAAGTGTTTCAGTAGACCAGATCCTTGAATTAACAGAGGGATGATCATCTGATTCCTCCTTATGCTGAATGTTGTCACCTGGGATTATAAAGTGCCTCAGCAACTCCTCAGAGTTATGGAGGGAGTCTTTTGCTGGCTTGGAAATGACTGTAACCATCTGGTTCTGCACAGTGGCAGTTCTGCAGTGTGCTGTGGTGGAGGAAGGCAGTGTTTCAGTCAGTCAGTGAGATATTCCTTTAACTTAAGCACTGCAAAGTGCAACACAGGGGTTATTTATTTAGATGACAGAATATGTCAGCTTGATTGGGGGGACTCAATTTGTGCTGCTACCTGGCAATGTAACTATGTGACCTCTCTAAGAGTCTCCATGAGGTTTCTTGGCCTGGCTGCCCTTCTATGTATAATCATCTCCATCACACTTCTATTGAAAAAAAAAAAAAATCTTCTGGAAAGAACGAACTAAACAGATGAGGCAGGGGACTGTGAATGGCGTTTTTTCTTTTTCCTTTTGAAAGCAGAATCTTTGCAAAGAAATAGTTTTTCTAGCTTCAACCTATCAAATGGCTCAATTCAGGCAGGGATAAGAAAGATGCTGAGTATGTTGTTCTTTAAGAGGTGTACAAGAAACAAGGGCAGTAAGCTTTGTCTTTTTTATACCGTAGTCCTGAGGAATAGAATACTTTGAACCATTGAGAAGAGAATTTAGCAGTTAAATGCCTGGGTATCAGTTACTAGATACTGGAGCAGCTACTTGTGGTTATCCAGGTGTATTCAATAACTAATCAATTTCCAAAGAAGGATATTTGAACCTATGTTGGAAACTGTGCTCTCAGATTATTTGGTTAACTGGTCAGACCTAATTCCCAACACATCAGAGCTGATCTATTGATTTCTATTCCGATACTTATTTTCTTGAATAGCTTGCAACGCTGTCCGGGAGTGGAACATATTAATGTAAGTAGTGATTTCGTCATTGTATTGCAGCTCTTTGCAGACTTTTGTAAGGACATGCATGTAAGGGACTGAACTAGGCAGGTGTTGCCTTGACCAGTTAGAACTCATGATTTTCTGCAACAGCTGTGGCAGATATTTCATTCACCTCTCTCCCCCTTATTATATTTATTTGATACTTAGGAAGGATTTGTCCTTGGAATATTGGATAGTGATGTATTTTTATCTCAGAAGAAGTCTTTTAATGAGAATAAGCTTTTAACAGAAAATCATTACTTAAACAATTTTAGAGCCTTTTGCTATCTGTTGGAACTGAAATCAATATGCCAGGACACAGATACTGAAATTAAGTGCAAACTTGATTTGAGCATCATATTAGTTTCCAGACTAACACTTCAGAGCTATTTAGCTAATAAACCATTTTTAACTAAATGTTTTTCATTGATATTTTCATAATGTTTTCCATGTATTTTCATTACATTTATGTATTGACTTCACTCAGAGAAAATTCATATTTTGCAAGCATATAGCAAGATTAAACTGAAATGCTGCTGAAAAGAAAAAGACCTTAAAGAAGGTCTTTTTCTTAAATCTACTACAGGCAACAATTAAAGCAGCATAAAATAAGCACATCATAAGGACTAAACATGTCACATGAGCTGCTGTGATGACTCATATGTCCAGTTCACTTGCATATTCTAGGTATTAGGCAGACATTTTACTAAGAATTTAGTTCTAAGCTTTTATGTGACATCTTAAAGGTGACTTAGTCCTCTGTTTGTCGCATCTTTGCACCATGTTGGTGTGAAGAGAAATTTTTCAGTTCTCTGTTAAATAGGTACAGATTTACTTGTTCTGTGTTTTTAGCAGTATTGCATTATTAAAAAGTGATATAATTAGATTAAGCATGATTATAAACCACAATGAACAAATTATCCCATTCCCTGACTTCATCCTGCTCAATAAAATCATGACACAATTTTTCCTTCTCATCACTTAAGGCAACTTGAAATGTTTCCAGTGTGAAAGACCTCCAACAAAGCAGCTCTGTTCAAAAGTCAGGAAGCTGTGGTTGAGGCAGACAAAGCTAATGGGTGGAGATGTCCAGCAAAATGAGACTTAGGAGGAAAAAAAAATTTGTGTATGCATGGTTTTGTTTTCTTATTTCAGAGGAAAGATAGGACAGTCTTAGACTTTAGTGTACTACTTCAGAGATACCATGACTATATATTTTAAGTGATTATTTTCTTTTTTTCTCCAAAATGTTATTGATGTTAGATTTGTAATTTAAGAAAGTTGCAAAAGAGATTATTTGTTTTGACTAGATTGTTTTTGGCATCAATTTTAGTAAATCGGTCATAGATTAGGTGAAAATTGCATTTTTAGTACATGAATTTTTTTTTTGTTAACTGAACAAAAAGTAATTCTGATTTCCTGAAAGAAAAAATGGAAATTTTGACCAATAATGTTTGTTATAAATATTTTACCCGGCAGAGACAAAATGAGAACTGTTTTTTTAAATTACTTTTTTGATTATTATTTATAAAATAAATTTTGCTTTTAAGGAAAAAAATGTAGGTGCAGAAAATTTTATTTACATTTAAGAATTGCAAATTCTTAGAAGATAGATTCCATGCCTCTCACAATGCTGGTTTTTTAGACTTTTTTTTCAGACAAAAAAACAGGGAGAAAGATTTAGGTTCTGTACCTAGAATTACTTTTAGTAGGAGCTAAAATCTTAAAAATAATGATGAGATTTTATTTTATTTTGGTATAGTGTCCTTATACTTGTTTTTGTTTATTCTGTGTTTGGAGTTTTTTAAAAGAATTTCATTTAACCTAGCCAATATTTAAATGTTAGCCTGTGTCTTTCATATGGCTGGTGTTTGCATTTTGTAAATGCTTATTCCAGGACACAGTTTAGTGCCTCGGCTGTTATTTTTATTGTGAATAACTTCAGTCAATTATCCACAGAGTAGCTCAAGTTAATGTAGGAACAAGCATTTAAGTTCGTGAATAATCTTGTTCTTCAAGTGAGTACCTGTTTAATATTTCAGAACACTGTTATAACATTTGTTACAAGCAATTCCAGCCAGGCTGTGAAATCAACTCCTGATAAGCAGTTCGTGTTAGGGAACTAATTTTAGAGGATGTCCTCTCTAGCAACACATCGTGTGCATCTTTCTCAGTGTTTACTTTGCACCCAACTGCTAATGGCAACATTCCAGTGGATGTTTGAGCTGCCCTTTCTCTGCTCCATTGCCACTGTGAATGGACCAGACTGGCTTCTAAATTCTCTGAGATAATGAAGTTATAATTGCACTACAATTATGGTTTCAAGGACGACTTAGACCTGCTTGCAGTTACCCATCTAACCTGCCTGGAGGCTGATGAAGGTGCCCCTGGGGCACTGCAGTGTGGTGTGCCTGCCCCAGCCTGCCTGGTAAACTCCCTAAGAGACAGTGGGATTAGACTCTCTTGAGCTGGCTGCTGTGTGGCTTCTCTTGTCTCCCCAGCCTCTTCAGATGGAGGGAATGTCACTTGGTGCTGGCAGAAGCAGGAACCTTCACCTCTAGTGTTTGTTTTTTGCATGTGGATTACATTTGTCACTCTTACAGAGCTGAAAAGCTGCCTTTCACTTGTGCTTGCTAGCAGAGCATTGCATGTGATCCTTCTCACTTCTCAGCTTAAGACTGGTGCTGCTGATTTGGTTCTTCAGGTTTCTTTCAGTTAAATTATAGACGTGGTTTGCTTGATCTGGTTGAGCTACATCACAGCCTTCACCTACCTCCCTGCTCCAGAGCACATCTGATCAGCTGTGCATCACAGCTGGAGGTATTTAAACTGCCCGCCTGAAAGGACCTGGAAACCTTGTGTAACTGTGATTATGTGCAGGCATACGTGACTTCCCAGCTTGGGCAAACAAAAGGGAGGTGGAGAACTCTAAAATGTAGCTCTATTTTTAGGTGATAAATTGTATCTTAATTATAAGAGTGTGCACCTTAGGAAAAAAAACATCCAGAATTTAACCTGTGTGTTTTGTAAGTGGAATTTTTTTTACTTTAGTTGGCGATGATCAGGAAATTAAAACACTTCATGTAGAAATCAGTTAATCACAGTTCACACTGAGCAAAACTTAGCTAGGTATTAGAACTCTCGCTGACTGAATGTGGAAGAGCCTGGGTTTGGTAATAGCAGCAAGACAAGCACCAAGCTGATTGAAAAATGATTTTTTTTTTTCTCTTAAGAAAAATAAATCTTGGTATGTTTATGACAGGATATTTTTGGTTTAGTCCTATCTGCTTGCATGGATTTGGTGTGCCTTGGGCTCAAGATGTCTGAATATTTGAATTATTAGTTGATGGGATTTCTCATCTAATCTAATTATAAGGATCCTCCAGTTTGTTTTGGCATTGTCACATCACATACAAGCCACTGAAACAACCCTTCACTTTGTTTAGTTAGAGCTAGTTGCAGTAAGCATGATATTTTTATAAGGTATGATGATGTACAAATATTTTTTATTATAAATCTTAGTTTGGCACAAGCACAGCTTTTTTCCTAGCTATATATTTACAGCAATTATATTTTACTAAATAACTAGAATTATAATTTATCCTATTACAAAACAAAATAAAGACAAAAGTTGAGAAAGCATCCGTATTTTCTGTTCAAGCCAGTCACCTTTAATTGTGAAAGGCACTAGCCTAGACTTAGGTCTACTGTGTACAGATTGAAGCTATCACTGATTTGAATGCCTTTTTGTCTTGATAGCTTGCAGTAAATTCTGATGGAGTTACTAACATGTATTTCCCCAAAAAGATACTCTGTGTGAGTAATAATGTCTCATTTTCTCCTGGACATGCTGTATACTTAAATGCATGATTTATAAGTAGCCTATAAAATGAGATACATTCATTAATGTTTAAGTAATCATAGAAAGAATTGCTATATTTCATCAAATGCAAAACATAACGTCAGTGTTTCTACTGAGTTGTTGATTTTCTTTTTCTTCCCAGAAACAAATCATTCCTTCAAATATAAGTCTCCTGCCAGTTGTTAATGCTATCAATATCAGTTTTTTCAAAGCTAAAACTCTGACTTAAGCCTCTTCTGGAGCTCTGCTTCCTTTTCCAAATTTCACAGAACTTTTTTCCATTTTTTCTTGCTTTACTTTTTTTTTTTAACAAAACTAAATTAAGCTCCTTTTTCCACTTTAGTAAGTACCTTTTCTCCTTACAGAAATACTCTGCCCCTTTTCCACTTGTGAATCAGAATTTATCATTATTATTACTGTTAGTGTTTTACTTTAAGCAAAGCTTAAGGTGTTCAGAATTGCCATGCAAGTACACTGGGGTGGGTGTGTACAGACAGGGAAATGCACAATTTGTAGACATACTCATGAGTCAAATGGCTACAGTCATGAAATAGCAAGTGGGGAAGGAGACATGATGCCCTGTCTTTATGCAGATAAATGCTTTTATGTGCTGCTCTGATGTTGAGATGCTTGATCCAGTGATCTGTTTTCTCTTTTATTGCTGCTGGGCTGGTGGAGTTGGGGGATGATATGAAGCCTGTGCAGTGCTGCCCATCCAGCAGACTCTCTTGTGATGATGTTCATGCAGCCAAATTTCTCTGTCAGGTGTCTGTCAGGCTTTTAGTCCACTGCACTGTAGGTCTCAAGCTGGGTGTTGATGGGTGCTGCTTTCATTGAAATTAAAAGATTGGAGGGGAAAAAAACCCCATTATATTGATTTTTCTTTTTCAAACAACATTTTATTACTTTCATATTATCAAAGTAACTTTCCGATTTTAATTTCAAAGGTCTTGTGTATTAAAATAACATAAAAATGTGAATGTAAATAAAATGTTTTTCCTTATTAAGTCAATAACATTTTATTGATCAAAAGCATATTTTTATTTCTGAGAATATTGATTTAATATTACGCTGAAATTCAGTGTTTGATAAGGATTGGAAATCTCTCTGTACTTTTGGTAGAATAAACCATGAAAAAGAGATGGCTGCTTTCATTGAATCCTAAAACAACTCCAATCAATCTGAACAAGCTGGCTTAAAACCCTTCTTCCCTAAAACCCTCCAACATTTCATACATGTACTTTGCTCTGACTTCCATACCTAAAGCCTCTTTATTCTGTATGTATTTGTTCCTTTCCCTAGAAAATTAGGACTATTCTCACCAAGAAAGGGTGAAGAGTTTGTTTATAAGGAGGCAAGGTGCACAGTACATATACCTATATCTGTGAATTTAAAACACACTGCTAATTCCACGCTAATTTTCCATGTGGGCACTCTTTTTACTTAATGTAGTTTTGACTGGCCATAGCTTTCTGTTGCCTGGTGCCATGCTGTAAATTCAAACCCTACACTGTCCTTCAATATCCTTCCCAGGCACACAAGCCCTTAAAATCATTCACCACAGGAGAGAAGTCACCAGAAACTGAGAGCTGGTTGCCGAGAAGTCCCCAAGAGGTCAAAAAAATAAACACCTTGGTGGATATAATCTATGGGATCTAACTCAGTGAAGCTATATTATGGACATAAGGCATACAGACTTGCAGGAAATCACCACTTTGACTGTATTGAGCTCCAGGAATCTTTAGTGAGGTTGTTTACTCAACAGCTCAAAGTCCTTTTTGTGTATCTAATCAAAGTAATGAGCATTTTGTGCTATGCAATTAACTCTGCAGTTGCCCAAACATCTGGGGACAAATCTTTTGACAGTTCTGTGTGTATTTGTGCATGTTTCTATGTGTGCAAACACTGAAGGATGTTGTGCTTGTTAAACACTATTTGTAGGTATTTTCCATTTATTGTTGCAGTACTTGTGCTCACCAAAGGTTTGACTGCAGTCAAGAGGTTTGTATTCTTTAAGGAAAAATATACTTGTCAGTAGAAGTGGTCATTGAGAAGAGAGCTTTGAGGCAGGCCAGCTAGACTTATCCCCACTGCCGAAACAGAAGGGCGCAGCGTAAATCTTCATTTGGTTTTTTTGTGAAAGACTAATTCTTAGGGTGTAGCTTTTAATCATTGTGTGTGGGCGTTGGTTTCATATATTAATTTTCGTGCGCGTATCTTGGAAATAATTACTTGATGTACAACTATTCGAGAAATTTTGAACTCCAGACACCTAAAAGTGCTTTTTCTTACTGTTTTGCTCTCAAGTTATTTTTACGTATCAGCAGAAATCCCGGGTTAAGCATCATTGTTTCACTTCGAGGATGTCTTGGAAAACAGAACCTTTTCAGTTTTGATTTCTGGCTTTCTTGTCGCAGGGCAACACGAAGGCCCACGCTCCTGGTAATCAGGAGAAGTATTTGTTGGCCTTGCCTATCACACACCTCTCTGCCTTGCATCTCCAACAACCCCTTAAGGGGCCTCCTATGCAAGCCTTACAAACATGAAATCGATGAGACGAACGCTTCAAACAAATGGATTACCTTTATTTCTGATTCAGCCGTCCATTATGGAGGCGCATTATGCGGCAGCTCCCGGTAAGACGAGCGCTGCGGGAGCCGTGGGCAGAGCAGCCTGACTGCTGTCCTGATTAGATCGCCGACAGAGCTGCAGTGATTTAAACAAAATTGCCTGGGCAATGGCTGCCGAGGCAATAATCTTTTAAAAGCTGTTAGAGGCATGGTCAAGTGATCGGAGTACGAGTGTGGAAACCAAGCGTTTTGGGTTGTGTTCCTGCTTGTAGATATGTCTAGTTTATATAGATATGTCACCTGCATCAATTAACTTTTCCTCGTCTGAAAAATGGAGATGAAACAGTTATTTCTCGCCACTCTAAGGTGACAAAGTGCTATTTGGAGCAAGCTTTGGTTAGATTTTTCCATTTACTAAAATGAGTGATTTCTCTGGCATCTCCCAGATGGTTTCAGTTCTGTATCATTCTCCACTCTTACACGTTACCTCAGTTTGAAACCTGCAAGTTGAAAAGGGGGGAGAAAAGGCCATGGAAATAAATGCACTTATGTGTTACAACTAGTAAGAAAACCTCTTGTTGCTTTCATGTGTAAAGATACACTAGTTAATAGTGAAACTGGATTACTTGACCTGCTGTAACCTACCTATTTTATCAATTTAATTTCTTGTTCTGGAATTCATTTAGCAATGGAGATTACTCATTTTCTTAAAGATGCCTAGATGGTAGGATTAATCTTTAACAAGATGGTTGCAAAGTTATTGGCAGTGTGCTTATGAAATACTATTATTTCAAGTTTTGTTTTTTTAATGAGATGCTTATGAAAAAACATTCCTCTCTAACAGCATCCAGGGTCTCATAACAGGCTTTTTTATTAACTTCGTATTGTATTAATCTTTAAAATACGAAATTTCCTTCTGAAATTTATGACTGTTAATTTGCACAAACGTAGCATGTTTTACATTTGAAACTGTGTTAGAAGTCAAGAATAGGATTGATGTTATCTACTTTCTGTGAATGTGGTAGAGCCAGAAATACTTTTTGGAAAGGTACATTTGCTCTCTGCTTTTAAAAAAAAATATTTGGGCAAGGTTTGCATTTTAGGGCCATGTTCTGTATTTATATTCCATATTTGATCCTCCTGGATTTGTGCTCACAATCTGAGCAAATTCTCAATTATATTGAGAGGACAGCATTAAAAAAAAAAAAAATCTTTAATTCACACTCTAAGCCTGAAAAAAATAAGTGTCTATCAACAGTTAAATTCCAAGTTGGTTCAGACCTCTATTTACACATATAGTCATTTTTACATGAATTATGACCTTCTAGAAACTACTTTTTGTTGAACAACTGTGCACTCATTATCTTTTAGTCCTTTTGTTTTTGTTAGGGTGAGGTAATAGAAAATATAACTGAAGTGCAGAATTCCCTCAGGAACTCCAGGTGAATATTTTCTTGCCTAAGGGAGCAATGAGTATTTCTGCCTCAAAACTGAAACAGCCCCTTCTTCCAATCTTGAAGTAAAACATTAGGAGCCATCTCTTTTTTTCCTTCTGTAAAGTTTTTCTGTACTATTGCTGTCAAAGTTCAGATGCAACTGCTTTGCCTTAAAGGTTTGTCACATATTTAATAGGCCTTGGACTTCGTACTTAACCCTGGCATACCTGATTCCTCCATCAGTGTGATTTCATCTCAGGAGCTTAAAAATTTAAGGGGGCCCAAAGAGTCATTATGTCATCCCAACTGAGTAAAACATTTTACAACTAGGAAATAAAGCAGTTGCTGACATGAACTAGGACCTCGGGTGCCATGCAGCACATCTTTTAAGCCTTGCAACAAAAAACAATCCTGCCAAAAATGAACAAGGAAAAATAAAATCTCTCTTCAGCAGCTGTTGGCTTAAATCTTCTGACTCCTCTGTAATGTATTGTGTTGTAGCACTTCCCTTGATTTAATAACTATCTGTCACGATCTGAAATAGGGGATGGGTTTTGGGGCTAGGATGATGTTAATGTAGGCAGAGTAAGGGAAGAGACTTGGAGAGGTGTTTCTGCAAGCCTGCTAGTACTATAATCCTATTGCTGAAGAGGAAAAAAAAGAGAGAAAAAAGGACATTTTTCCTACAGCAGGTGCACAAAATAAAGCAGCCAGGAGCAGGAGTAGTTTTTGCCATCATATATAATTTTAACCGTAGCTTCACCTCTCTAAATCTGTAAGCATAAACCTTTCCAAACAAGCATGTGTATACAAACACACACACACGCACTCTCAAAATAGGTAAATTATCTTTACAATTACCACAAAATTTCATAGTTGTGATGGCATTAACAAGCACAGTTTGAACTCCAACCATCTTTCAAAGCAGAGAATTTCATTAGAGCCAAATTCCTCTAAAAGTGAAAATAACCTGTTGTTTTGTGAACAATCTCAGGGTAGTGTACGTGATTTTAATAGGTGCATTATTTTAAACATGGCCTTCACCGTCTGCTCCACCCTCTTCACAATCAGTAAAGAATATAATGCATGACTGTATCATAAAATCAAAAATAAAAGTGATTTCAATAAAGTTTTGATCTGTTATGATTTTTTTTCTTACAAATTTTGGGAGGACTGGAGGATTGCTGTACCTGGAATGCTTTTTTTAAGTCTTAAGGCAAATTTGAATTGAGTCATTTGTTGGGTGAATTCAGGCCTCTTGGCAAAATAGAAGGTTTCTATAAGGAAAACAAAAAGAAGTAGTAAAACAGGAGGACTGTGCTACAGAAATGACTGAAGAATTCAAGTTCTGAGAAAGATACCTGTGGTCTGTGAGAACTAAATTCTGCTCAACATTTTAACAGTGCTCAGTGACTGTGTGTTGGGTCTGGTACAGACTATCCGTGAGATTTGATGAGGGGAAGAGTAATTACTGATAAATATCAGCTCTGCCTTGGTCTGGTGGGGTTTTGTTTTGTTTTGTTTTGTTTTTTCCTCCCAGAACTCAAGTCAGGTCCATGTTCAGGTCTGCCAGGTCCAACTCTGTTCCTGTCAAGTCCAGGTCCAAGTCTCTCCCTGTGCTGTCTCAGGTCGAGTGGAGTCAGATACAGCTCCAGGCTGCCAAGCCATGTTGTCCCTCTGGCTGTCAGCTGGTCAGGGAGAGAAGATAAGCTGGCAAACAACTATAGGCAGAAATAAGGCAATTTGCTGAAACAAAAGCTAAGTTTACTCATGCACCAGCAAAGAGGAAAGGAAGATTTTATTCTCCACGTCCCATCAGTAAGCAATGTGCAGCCACTTCCCGGGAAGCAGGGCGCAGGAGGGAAATATTGTACATAAGACATGTCCTCCCTTCCTCCTCCTTCTCCTCGATATTATACCAGAGCTTAAAGGCATGGAATATCCCTTAGCTTTTCTCTTGGTGAAAAGGATCAGCGTAGGCACTTCAGTCCCCTGGACCATCCGGAGCTTGTGAAAGGTACTGTCTTCATCATTTCACCGGAGATTATGCTACAAGTCCTTAACAGATCGGGAATAGAGATGTAAATTAGGCACTCCTCAACCACGGAAAACTCTAAGGACTGTGTCCAGAGCGGTATCAACAAGTTAGACATTGAAGTTTGAGAGTTTGTGTCTGAGCTTTTGGGATGTGTGCTGGGAATGTAAATATGAAAAGGTGAAGTAATTTTGCATTTTCAGAAAAAAAATGAATGCATTTGTTTGGAAACCTGACTCTTTGTAAACATCCACACAATCTGTCTGTGTGCACATGAGCTCAGGGAATCACAAATATTTCTCCAATGAGCTGAGTTTCTCGCTTGTGGAAGCACTGCAAAATTGAGTTGTAGGAACATACGACTATTGTTTGCACAAAAGTTCAAGAATATAAAGAGATTAGGTTGAAGTCCAGGACACTGTGACTGACTGTTAGTTTGAAAAGGAAAAATAAGTATGGAAATATATAAACCCATATAATTCCACCTCTGTTTTAATATAGACTTGAGTTTTGGACAGAAACATGAGTACGAAGTATATACATTTTAAAAATATTTTACTTGCTTGAAAGAAACTACTACAGGGTGGGTTTGTTGGGGGCTTCTTGTTTGGTTGGTTGGGTTTTTTTTTTTTTTAACTCTCCTGTGCTTGGTCAATGTATTGACATAAAATAACTCCCTTTAAATACTTTTAAAAAAAATATGAGTGACCAGAGGAGGACAAAAGAGCTGGAGAAGGGTCTGGGGCACAAGTCCAGTGAGGAGAAGCTGAGGGAGCTGGGGGTGTTGAGACTAGAGACAAGGAGGCTCAGTGGACACCTTATTGCTCTCTACAATTACCTGAAAGGAGGTTGTAGCTGGGTGGGGTCAGCCTCTTCTCCCAGGCAGCCAGGGACAGGAGGAGAGGAAATGGCCTCAAGCTGTGCCTGGGGAGGTTTAGGTTGGACCTCGGAAGGAATGTTTCCATGAAAAGGGTTGTTAAATGTTGGAACACCCTGGAGGTGTTCAAGAAACACAGTAGATGGCACTAAGTGCCATTGTCTAATTGACAAGGAGGTGATCAGTCAGGTGACAAGATGATGATCTTAGAGATCTTTCCTAACTAAATGATTCTGTGGTTTGCATGAGGTGAGAACCCTTTCCTAAGAACTTTAAATCATTTCCTAAGTGTATATTTGCCCAATAGTTTGACTGTTCTGTACATAAAAATGCTGGATGTTTGTGAAGTGTTGCATGTAAAGAGAAATTTGCTAAGCTGTGTCCCTGGGCAAAAGGTTAAAAAGAAAAATGTAGGTGTTCCGTTGCAAAAGTGGATTCCTCTTCTGCTTTGAGTCACAGGAAGTTGTGCATGGAAAGGAAAACAGCCTGGAGATGAGGCTGGCGGTTGTATGCTGATTGCCTCTCTGTAGAGGACAATGTCAAAATATATGTTTCCAACAGACAGGAATGATCTTGTTTCTTGCAGTCTGCATTTGGCCCACAGGTTTGTTTAAGTTTGTCCCTATCTAATTAAGTGGCTGAACAGAGCCTCCATGAACAGGAAACTTCCAAAAGCTAATTTATGATTCATTCTGACTTGAGAATTTTGTGGGGAAGGGAGTTAAAAAACTGTCATAAAATCACAGCGTTGGTTTTTAAAGGACCATCTTGAAAAGAAAGGAAGGAATGAAGAAGCCCACTGATGGAAGAGGGAAGCCATAGATTTACATGGAGGAATTTTAAAGTGTTTTATTGTGCAGGCTTACAGTTCTTGTTTATGTATGACTTCTGATTCATTAAATATATTGATGTAGGTCCTCAAATATGTCTATACCTAGTTTTATGAAATACACCCATAGTAAAATCACAAGATTATTTCATCTGACTTGATCAGGCCATGTATGATTCAAGGATAGTGCATACGTTGACTTCATGGAAGTGTTTTATCTGTATTCTAATTGATTTAGTTCAGTTGTCTGTTTAATTATCTCTAGATTTTAAAATTCTGACTAATTTTCCCCTCTTATATAAAAATATGCAAATAAGCAGGCAAAAACTGAGCATCAATAGAATCTCCTGTGAACTGCCTGAACAAAAACTTGTCACAAATCTGACTCCACAGTCAAAGGGGTGGAAATAGCACCACGGATGGATTTACAGGATACCAATAAAAGCCTTTTATATAAGAACATCCCTAGAGACAAATCTTTTATGTACTCTCAGAGGTGCATAAATCACTGACAAATCTGTCTGGCAAGCTTGTTTAGTAATTTGATTTATTAACCAAACCAATTTAACAGTTTATAGACTTGTTCATTTGAACTTGTTAGAGACATTCTCTGTATGTTTAAAACACCAGTAACTATGTGTGTGTACCACTAAATTATAACTAAGAATATCATCAGTTTCCACTCCTCCCCTTCCCTCATGCTTTATGCAGTATACTGAAAATGATAATGGTGTGCTGTAGCATCTTCCCCGAGCATTTTGTTTTGGATATGATTCTTAAAGAACATCTCAGGGATTATGACAGTCTTCGAAATATGTCTTTATTTCCAAGCAAGAAGAGCTTCTTCGTTAAGGGTTAAATTATTGTTTCATACTTCCTCTGAAATTGCTCTCTATGCCTTCCAGTGTACAGAACAAACAGGTTAGTATTGCCATTTGCAGATGGACATATGTGGTCCTCTCTATCATGTAGCCTTTTTCCATCTTAATAAATCAGCCCAATTTAATGAAAATTGCCTCTCTGCACTTAGGCTGGCACAAAAAAACCTTGCCATCCCTTTTCTGAAAGGAGGGTACCCAGCCTTTCTAAATGTGGCATTAGTAGTCATGTCCACCAACAGAACGTTTCTGTCTAAATGAGATTTTATTAACCAAGAGGGAGGGAAAAGTGTTCTCAGTTATAGCAGACTGAGACTCCAGCAGTTGGATGTTACTGAAGTGGGGAAGCAAAAGATGAGGAAAACTGAGTTCTAGAAGTAGTCTGGACATTAGCAGGCTCTGTCAGCTGCACTTTTTTGTAGGATAGTGGACTGTAGGCATTGTAACAGAATGAATGCACATTAACATTCTTATTACCCATGCTGCAGTCACCATGATTAGGAAGGCAGGTGGAGAAGGAGGCTCATGTCTATTAGCACGTACTTGCACTTAAGGCTCGAAGTTTGTCTGTGTAAACCAAGCATGCAAATAGGAATTCTTGCTCTCAAATTATCAGTCTCTAAGTGTGCTCTCCTATGGTCATTACTCAAAATGCTCTTTCAAAACATTACCAATGAGATAATGTGCTGGGCTGTTTTCTTATGCTATTAAAATGCATAGATCTTAATTACTGTTTGCCTTTTAAATGATATTCAATGCATTAGTACTCCAGGTAGAAATGGTTATTAAATTCTCTGTTACTGGAGAGCTGCTAACCTGCCAGGCTGAGACCTTCCCTAGAAAAAAAAATCTTGATGATGCATAGAATTCAGTAAAATTGATTATAAAGCTAAAGCTGGCACAAGAGTAACAAGAAATTAGAAACAAGAAGGATAAAAAAAATCTGCAGTATGTTTTATGGCATGGGCAAAGAGATTTGCACAATCATTGGTATGGTTTGCAGTTCTGGTCTCTTTGATATTGTTTTCCATGGTGTAACTTGGTATGTGACCACGAAGGTAAAGTTGAATTTAGTGGACTTTGTTTCACAGCCAACTATTTGCTCTTAATGAAGGAGCTGTTAGTGCAGAACTAGGATAAAATGTGTAAGGTTTTGTGGCCTCATAAGAACTGAATGGCAAGCCGTAAGAAAGAGGGTAAATTAGATTTGCATCTAATAAATCTTCTCTAAATTAATAATATGCATTAATTAATAGATGGCAAAGTATATCCTTTCTTGTTAATGAATAAGAAAAATGCCTTATAATATCATGCACTCAGGATAATAAGGAAGACAGTGATGTTAACAGAAGGCTTTTTCTTCTGCCGTGAATTTAGGAAATCCTCTCCCTATTTTGCCACCCACTCTCTAGAAGTGCTGTGACTGCGGCTGGCAGAAGGAAAAGCAAACACTGCCGAGCCAGCTACTCGCAGCTGTATCTGTGTCTCAGCTGTGCCCACCCATCTGCAGTTGTTGCCATCTGCCAATTGCTTCAGTTGGGGAGCATCTGGAAGGCGAGCCACTTTAAAGAGAATCTGCTGCACAGCAAAGAAATTATTTCCTCCTTTTTCTTTTTAATCTTACTTGCTTCTCTTTCCTTTCTAGTGACTTGTATGCATGGCAGGAGTCATGCACCGGTAATGTACTGAGAAACAGAGTGTTCCCTCCAGTAATCCCACAGAAAAAGGAAACTAATTATAGTATCTATGATGGGGACAGCACGATGAGATGCTCCTGTCTTCCACATTTTAATGTGTGAGTAGGCTCCTTGTCGGAATGTTGTGTTATATTAAGTTCTACAGAAGAGGATAGGTCCATTTGTGTGCACTTCCTTGTATTTCTGAAGAATTATTAGGTAATGAATCATCTTTATAAACTGGGCTTCCAGGGCCTTAGTTTTAACAAACTGGCTCTTCTGTTTTATTTTCAGTTAAGAAATTATAGACATAGACATCTTGGGCTCTGGTCATCTCTTACAGCTGTGCATACAATAATGCAGAAGGACTTACTATAAATAAACAAGAACGCTCATTGTTTCATAAGTTTGTGTAAAAAACCCTAAAATATCATGCATAAAGGATAAAATGAAGTAGAGCTGGAAATCTGAGAACTCTTTGCAATGAATGATAATCTGGCTGCCGTTTCTTGCTTATGTTGGTATTGTTTGTATCCATGCTGAAATGCTGAAGCTACATTTTTCCGAGTATATTTGGTGCTGTTGCTTTGGAGTTTTTAAATTTTTTGGTGAACTGAGAAGAAATGGAAATTGGGACTCCTGGCTTGGGGTGGATTTTACCTCGTGCAAGACATTTTTTACTCTTTTAATAACCAAAAACCTTGGATAACAAAATTATCCGTGCCCACAGAAAATCTGGCATGTTTTCATTTGATTTTTTTTTTTTTACCCTCAAAATCCCCCTTTTAAAGCTACTGTCCTGTAAAAACAAACTAACAAGCAAAAAATCTATTCTCCGCTCCCCCAGTGCTAATCTCCTATTGGAATCAGAGTTAGGATTTAACAGTGAAACAGGCAAGAGCGCTGTTTAGATTTGTGCAAGCAACAAGAAACAAATGCACTAAAATGGCTGTTTACTTCTTTGCATCTGGGTCTTACCCAGGCTCTGTTTGAGGCAATGCCAGAGTGTCACTTTCACAAGGCATCTACATCAGCAGATTTAAGCAGGAGAATGGGCTTTGTCAGAATAAAAGAAAAATATTGGGAACTTATATCAACTTTATTTTCTGGCTCTGTGGGTTTCCGTCAGTTGGAATCCTCACTATTTTCTTTTTTTATTTTAAAAAGCTCCTGTAAAATTCTTCTTGCTTGTGCATTAGTGTCCTATTTACTGTTGCTTCTGAGCAGGAGGTTGTCATTCCTACTTTTTTCTTTTTCGGTTTGGTTGTGGTTTTGTTGTTTTGGTTTGGGTTTTGTTTTGTTTTTCTCAGTCCTCCAGTCATGTGCTTTGAAAACGAACTTCTTTTTCTACTCCCTTTGTGTTGGTACAAGAAGCATTTATTTCTGGCAACTGGTTTTGTAGGGCTCTGGTCCTTGGCTGTGAATCTTGGATTCTTCCCAATTGCTCCTGCTCTGGGCCTGGTAGCTTTAGCTCATTAATCTAATGTTCTATAACTTCCTGCTGCTAATCCTGGTTGTTGGGCCCCGTGTTCATTAGGCTTGCTCCTGACTCCCATGTATGACATGGAGTGTGAAACAATCTGTAACGACAAGAGACATGGAAGCGCAGCCTTGCTCCCCAAGCAGCCCTCCCGGCTTCTGCAGCACCACTTGTGCTCCAAGGACTCATCAGCAAGGGTGGAACCTGCCCTATGCAAATGCTAACACTTGTTAGCTTGCACGGAATAAGCGCTCCAAACTTGTTGGGTTTTTTTATTTTCCCTCTTGCTGAATAAAATCACCGAGCCAATGTCAGTATCTGATGGGCTGCCAGCATGAGGCTTGGCCCATGATTAAGTGGAAAAGAGCAGGTCAAGTTGCAGACAGCCTCCTTTTCTCTACCTAAGATCAAGGCATTTTTGTTGTCCTTGTGATTTGAATGCAGAGAGCCTCATGGCTAACGACTCTGAGGCTAACAGCTTAAAAAGGGCAAGAATCCCCAAGTATTTTTTCCATCTCTTAAAAACTAAAATATCAGTCATCTTTCTGCAACACACAAATGCTCCAGGATGCAATTAAGGGTATCATTTTTACTATTTAAAGCCCTAGGGAGGTCTAAATCCTCCCGAGTTCATAAACTCACCCCATCATTGTAACTTCAAAATTAAATTTAAGGAGCTCTAGACTAGCTTTTCGTTTAATCTTAGCCCCTGGTGTATATGGGACTCTTTTAAAGGTGTCTGGCTGTGTGAGAAGGGGAACTGCAACCCTAAAATTTTAAATCTGGGAAGAGTCAGGGTGATTGGCTGTGTAATACTCCTTTTCATGGAGCACCCAGACCTCCAGCAGCTATTCAAAGCTAGGAAGCAGCCAGAAGCAGCAAGTTTTCTGTACTCCCTTTATATTTCACACCAAATTTGTCTGTTTATCAAGTTGGTGGTGGTTTTTTTTGTTAGGTTTTGTTTTTAATAAAGTGTAATTTCCTCATAAGAGCCAGTAAGGTGGTTAGTTGCTGGGATAGTCCCCTTCTAAATTTTGAGATTGGTAATTATATTTAACTTAGTGCCTGTTTGTTTAACCTCAGTTGTGTGGTGGTCCACTACTCTAAAGAGGGAAAACTTACTGGTGGTTGTGCAAAAGTTGAAGGTTAGAGCAATTCATTGTGGGATCTTTGTTATGAGACCATTTGCTGACATTAATTCTAGCAGTGATTAAAGAGCCTGGCTGTGTCACCGAAACTATGGGAAAAACAAAAAACTCTCCAACAACATTTTTAGTGTTTGAGAATCAAGCCATTACTTTATTCTGGCTAGGATGTTGTTCTGGCCAGGATGTGTGACAAAAATAATCTACACGTTGCCTGGGTTGTGCAGTGAAAATCATTTCATCATACATAAATTTTACGCATATTTTTCACATATTTTATATAGTCAAAACCCATAGAAATTTGTTGGTTCAATGTTCATTGGTCCCAAGTTACACAGTTCTTACTATTTGGTTTCCTATTGGTTGTGGGTTTCCTCACCTCTGATGTTAATTTGGGCCTCATTCCTTGGTTCTCTTATCAGTTTTTTCGGGACCAGGTGTCTCTGACCATGCCAGGGATGATGTTTAGAGTTGATGGTCATTAATGTTTGTTATTTTTTGTCTATCTTCTGTGCTACTCTCAGTCTGCTGGGATTTGAGATCATCAGACCTCACCTGCTGGAACAGTCTTCTTGAAAAGAAACTTCAATTCTCTTCCCCCAGGGCAAAGGGGAACAAAACTGAGTAAAGTTACATTAAAAAAAAATATTAAACTTCGGGTCATTTCCAACAGCTGCAGCCTTGGCTTGAGAAAGAAGGTGGCAGCATATGCAGGTGTGATAGGACCTCTGGTAATTCTTAGTGAAGATTTCTGAGCTATGGCAGTCTGTATTTTTACTGTACAGTGAGAGCCCAAACTGGTCAGAATATTCTGGTGGAGTCCTTACCTGCACCAAGACGAGTAACAAGATTACTTCGTAACTCTTGCTGCAAAAAGGAATTTTTTTTTTCTATGTACATTTTAGGATGCCCAAGAAGTCTTGGATTTAAATGATGATAAAGATTGAGCTTTGAATACTATGGGAAAAAGAAATAAGACATGGAAAGGAGACTGTGCACAGGTTTCCTGGCAAATTGTTGTGTCTTTGATATGGGATGTTTTTAAGAGAGGTTTACATAAAACCGGCCAGATAGAGCAAAGGTAGCTGAAGTTGCCTTACTATAGGGGAAGGGGCTAAATTATTTTTCTAGGTCCCTTCTAGTCTTATAACTCTTATTCAGAAAATACTTACGAAATTACATCACACGGAATCTCTCTCACCTCTTCCCTGGATTTGTGCCATTTTGCTTCTCCTGTCAGGGTGAGCTGCAACTTGAGCCATGTAACAAATCATCTCAAATGCATCTTTGCACACTGCTATTAAAGAACTCCTTGCAGGAAAAGGCTTGAATTGTGTAGTCAGCCCCATCTGTAGGAAAAACCTTCTTACCCCTCAGTGAAACTCTAATGTCCCTGCCGTGAAATACATTGTAAATAATGAATACAGTGAGTTTTGTCCAGTTTTCCTCATCCTGGCTACAAAATGCTTGAGGCAAGTTTGTGCTGCAAGCTCAAATCATTAAGGACTGTGAATTTGCCGGATTAAAAATAATGGTGATAATAATAAAGCAATACCCTAGTATAGGGAATCATTCACATTCTGAGCAGTGTATTGGAAAACAGGGTGTTTGTAACTGCAGTTCATAGTGAGTTACATATTTTTATGTCATTCTTGGCATGAATCCTTGGAATGGTTATAGAGGATAATATGATGTGCACATTGACATGAATAGGTATAACACTTCATCTTAGTGACACCTCATACCTACAAAATTCAGAAGGATTGCTGTACTAGAAGCAGCTGAAAGCAGTCTTGAAGACAACAAATATAATGCTTTAGTTCACAGAATTCCTCAAGTCTTGTAAGCATGAATGAAATATTGATGTTTTTGAGAAGTGAATTTAAATATCTTCATTTCTATCTATGAGTTACTGTGTAAGACAGTTCCTTCCTGAAGCTAGAAGTAAAAATTAATTAAAAATTCAGCAAATGCCAAAAAGCTTATTTCTTATGATACAGAGGCTCAATAATTTTCATTGAAAAGCAATCTAGGAACAGATCTGCAGGCATTTTCATCCATGTTTATATAGGTCAGGAAAAAACAGAACAAGGTGAATGAAGATACAAGTCTATTCTGCAGCATCGAGAAGATTTAATTACTTGCCATTTGTGTTTCATAATTTATTGTGTTTCGCTATGCACAATGCATTCCCTATCTTCATTAAGCACTTCTTTACCAAGAGGGTGGTCAGACACTGGGACAGGCTTCCTGGAGAGGTGGTAGATGGTGCTCCCATCCCTGTCAATGTTTGAGAGGATTTGGACAACACCCTTAATAATGTGCTTTAACGTCTGGTCCCCCGACTTGCACCAGAAGATCACTGTAAGTTCCTTACAACTGAAATACTTTATTTTATTCTAATCTGTCAGAGACTGAATGAATATTTCTTTTAAAATAACAGCATCCTTAGGTGGTATTCAACTGAAAAAGAAAATGCAGCTTGCTTTAACAAGAAAGGTGACTCTTGCTTCAAATAGGACTAGATTGTGAGCTCATAGTTGTGCAAGTTTGTGGGAAATTCTGCTTGAAGATTATAAACTAATCTCAAGAGGTAAAAATTGAGCTGAGAAAGCTCATCTTATTAAAACAAACCAGAGAGAGCTATTTCTGTGTTTCCTGCTCATTTTTGTGGAATAGACCTGACATACACATCTTACAGGAGCCTGAAGAGGCTGTTTCCCATCTCCCCAGCCACTTTTTCAAAGTTATTAGCATATCACACATTTCCTAATAAACTATGCGTGTTTTTCTTTCCTGCTGCTGATTTGGCACTTTAGTACGTGCTTTGAAAGTAGGACTGATTCAATATAAAACAGTATTTATTTACCCTGGCCTTTTATCTTTCCTGAAGTGTCTCTGCAAGACCAGAGGCAGGAATGTAAGTGTCCTGCTCCCCACAGATGTGCCCTGTCGGCCTGACCACTCGAGCCTACTCATCTGCTCCATGTCTGTTCAAAGTGGCCCTGAGTTCACAGACCCTCTTCTGGAGATCTGTAACAAAGGTGGTCAGAATTAAAAAAAAAAACCAAACCAAAATAAATAATGCGCCCTCTCCCTTTTCTTCTTTTTCTCAGGTAAGATTAGTTCAGGAGCAAACAGGGTTGCTCAGAAGCGGAGGTGTCATTCCAGTTTCAGCCGTTTTTAAACGGAGATAATTAGTGGTTCATAACCCTATTTCGGTTTTGTTCAAGAAACAATGGGAAAATTAGGAAGGTTTTTAGCTGATGAGGCTAAGCAATGAGGTGTAAAGTGACAATCTTGTGCCCAGCAGTACGGGGAGGGTGGTGTATTGTGCGAACTGCCCGCTCGCCTGACAGTTCCAATGCACTGCGGCTGGAATAGAGAGCGTGTGACAACTCTAACAGGCAGCTTGTCCAATTAATGGGAGTCCTTACCTCTTCCCCCTTCTGAAAACAAACAAACACTGCTTCACCACATCTACGTGCCCTCCCACGTGAGCTTCCAGAATCGTGGTGGGGGTGGGATGGGATGGGGAGGAGAAGCAGCAGTAGTAACTTAATTTGTACAGAAGAGATCTATGTGGAGGGTCGGTGCAGAGCGACACAGACATTCGAACAAAAAACAGCAGAGGTAAATCTACTTTCTATGAACTTTCTATAAAATATAAGTGCTAAGTTCAGAGTCATTTAGTCTGAGCCTGGATAATTGTTTTATATATATGTTTATAAAATAGGTTTGTCTTTAATAGATTTTGAAGAATAAGATGGAATACAAGATTATAAAAATCAACTCCAAACCTCACTGGTAAAATTTTGAATGGGGATTTGGCTTTTATCTTAACTTGGATCAGTATTTAATACCCTTTCCATTTGGATTTCTGCCATAGGATGGGTTTTAGAAATGGGGCCCAAAGTGATGTATATACATAGGCATATTGAAAAGTTTATATAAGAAATTATTCTTAGCCATCAGGTTATCTTTTATTTTGTTATGGTTCTCTGATACTGAAATTGAAACTCTGGACTGCAATTCTTTTTAAAATTAAAGTTAAATAACTTTAAAAAAATTATGTTTTGTATTAAAACTCCTCTAAATTTCCACAGTGTGATTCATGAAAGGAAAGCTGGTAACAGTAAAGAAAACACCCTTCTGGAAACAGCTGTAGTGTTTTGTGTAGGTATTATTATTGGTAGGGGATTGGTAACACTTTAAAAAAAAATTGACAAAAAATATCAAACTCTGAGTGTTTTTTAATTCCCATTTTGTAACTTTTAAACTGCATTAGCTGGGCTTTTAGGATGAAGAGCTGCAATTTTCTTTGCATCATTCTTATTACTGTCTTAGCACTGCTCTCCTAATATACAGCATTTTTAGGAACAACAAGTATTTTTGGGTTTGCATTTATACAGCGGGATAGCTTTAGGAGAGCCATCACATTCAGTAAGAATTCAAGTTGCTCCAGCTTTGAATATTTTTTGGGCCACAACACAACGATTCCAGGTAAAGCTACTGTGTGTAATCCTATAAAAATGTACTGACAAAGATGCCCTTGAGCACACTGGGGTTAGAGTGGGTTTGGTCTAAAATTTTCAGTATGTGGCTGTCTATACTATCCACCATTCAAATCTTTTTAAATGCTTCAAGTCTTTTAATTAAATCTTAAAAATTTGGATCTTTTGAAAGGGTTCCTGTTATTTGTATGATGCTATTAGCTGATGCAAATTTAGGCTACATTGTTAGTATGCATTATTTTAGTCTTCATTCACTTTAGATTTCGATCACATGTCTTGGATTAGAAGAGACCTTAGACACCACCTTGTTCCAAATCCCCTGCCATGGGCAGGGACACCTTCCACCAGTCCAGGCTGCTCAAAGCCCCGTCCAATCTGGCCTTGAACATTTCCAGGAATGGAGCATCTACAGCTTCTCTGGGCAACTTGTTCCAGTGCCTCACCACCCTCAGAGTAAAGACTTTCTTCCTAACATCTCATCTATATCTATCTATTGCAGTCTTTCATTAAAAAGTCTTCCTAATAAAAAACTTAAGAAATCCACTACTGAGTACTAGAGGAGCAGATACCACATGGAATTCGGTCCTAGGGGAATAGTTATGCAGCAAAGAAACCAGAATTGTACGTTGTTGAAACCTCTTTTGCAATGTAATATGGTTGATAAAAATATGAGGAAACTATTCTGTTGAATATATGTTATCATGTTGATATATTATAATGTCATTATTTTGGAAAGCGAGATGATTTTATGCCTTATTTTTGAGGAAAAGCTGTGCATTTTCCTCAGAAAAAAGATTGAAGTGATAATATCTTTTTTGTCAAAGCAGCTGGACTAACTAAAAATTTAAAATTTATGGAGAGGAAAAGGAAAATTAAACATTTTTCTACTCTGGAGACTAACTTATAAGTTTGTAATCACAAATGTGATTCCACAAAAATGGAAGACATGCGGGTCTAAACAGATGAATATCTCTTTGGGAGATGTTGTTCTCTCAAAGTTATATAGCGTAACATAGGTGAATAAGTAAGCTGTATGTTCGTGGTAGAGATTAATATCTATGTACAACTCTATTTATTAAAGACAACTTAGCAATACCTGCAGAAGTGTGGATAGTAAGCTAATATCTGTTTTCTCTCTCTTTCGGGTACTGTCAATCTGTCTACATAAATTGGCTCCACCGTTTTTGTGGTGGAACCTTCTCATTAATTCTTGAGCTGCTTTGCCAGTGGCTTTGCAGCATAAATACCATTGCCATATTTAATCACAGATGTGCCTCTCACAGTACCTGAGTGGTTCTTTCTTTCAGTAGTAGAGCAGAGCACTCGGAGATGCCACATATTAATGTAATGCATTAGGCTGAAATTGCATTTGAAAGCTTCAATACAATAGAGCTCAGTGGTCTCTTTTTGCCTTAGAGGCAACAGTAGGGAAACCAGCACATAATAAGAATTTTAACTACAGTTCTACTTTGTATTATCTGCTGCCTTGTAGCATGATGCTGAGAGAGACAGACATACCTCTGGGAATCATACCCCAGGACTGACTAGTAGATAAAATGTAGGTGATGATAAACATAAGTTCTTCCAGTCAAAGCCAATACTCTTCTCATCCTTCATCTATTTTTCTTTTTTTTTATTCTTCAAGACTGTTTATATTTGTTTCTCTCTTGCAGTACATTCTCTGATACCTTTTTTTTTTTTAAACTTTTACTAGACATCCTCAGGAAAGTTGTATGTCTAAAGCTGTAAAGGAATTTTTATCAATTACCTTGTTAAAAGAAAACCAGGTTTTTTCAATCTTCTGAATTAATTAGCTTTTCAAAGTAGAACAACATCGTTTCATGGTTAGATGCTGACTAAGCGCCAGGTACAGTTCAATATTTTACATATATAGGGGACTAGAAGTCAGGTTTTAAGTTGTACTGAAATATGTGATATACATGATGGGGGTTTGTATCATTTTTTTCTTACACTTGAAACTTAGTGTTTTTAAAAAAAAGAGAAAATCAGTGGCACTGTTTAAAAAAGTAAAATACTTCTGGTTTTAGCCATTTACTGTATCTTTATTGCACAGATGCGAAAATTGTGCATTCCTTAACTTGCAGGAGGGAAGACATATAGATGTGTTTGAAAGTTCTTATCGATGTATACATAGAATTGATTTTATTTCACTTAATACAGCACAAGCAGCGCACTGGGAGCAAAGAGAAATACTGTTTGAAAAAAAACCCCAAAACCCTCAAACAAACCTTCCTTTAAGGAAGAAATGTTTTGGGATAGGAGAAGTTTATATTTACATTTAAATGGTGTGACCAGTTTATTACACTTACAAAGTGAGTTTAATACTGTTGCCTTTCTCTGGGCTTAGAATTAAAAGCCAAACACGGTTAGAGGGGAAAAAAGGATTTTACCTCGGTATTTATTCAAGGATCCTTTGGTGCATCACATCCAGGTAGAAAGCACCCCCGAGTGCACACCGCGAATGCCCACCCGCAAGTGCCCACCAGGGTGCCCACCCCAAGAGTGCACCAGGGTGCACCCCCGAACAATGCACTGCTCGATGCACAAATGCACCCCCCCCCCGATGACTTGCATATACAATTATAGACCTTGCCAATTAGCACATCTATCAAAGACTCCCCAGTGAGAGGCTCAGGAGAAGTCCCCGTCCTGAGGAACCTTCCCCCTGGAGGGCCTGTCTTGGTTTACAGAATGTGTTCTGGANTTTTTTTTTTTGTGAGAAGGGTGAAAAGTTAGTAAAAATAGCACCAAGTACCCTTGGTTTTTCCTTTTGAGTTTCACTTTACAGATCATATGGCTTCTTTTGAGTTCTTGCTTGAGCCTAAGAAAAGAAAACTTTCTAAAAATTGTTCTGGATGTATTAATTTTAGGTGTTTGGTACTAATTTTCTTCTGGAAGGACCCCTACTTACTGTAGTTTGTTCTCATGACAATTTGGCAACTCTTGGTAGCAAAGAAATCTGTAAAGGTTATTATGCATCAATACTGTGAGGGAGAAGAACAGCAAATGGCAAGGAAGCACAGTAAGACTTCTCCGATTCAAGGAAAATTAAAACATGCTTTTTTAATTGGGGTCTTTTTCCTGTGCATCCAAAAAGACTTGGAAATCTAGCGTAAGTTTGTCTGTTGTCGTTCTCCCCGTGCGCACATTTACACCTCTTTCAAGGAAGATAAAGTGACACCTCTTTCATTGTGCTTGCAAGAACTCGGTGAGCTCTGTTGCTGAGAGAGACGCCCATCTTCACATATCTAAGAGCAGATGCTGTTCCTGGGCAGTGCCTCAGTGTCAGTGTGCTACCAATTCACATGATGGCCAGTTTGAAAATTATGTATAGAGAGAGTCAAGTAAGACTGTGTTGCTTTGTGCCCATTTGATGTTCACCCTGTGTCTCTCATCTTGGCCAAGGTGAGGTTTATGAACTTGAAGAGGAGAGAGGAAAGAGAAATGTGTTGTGGACTGAAAAGGTGAAGACAGATTTCTGTCTCTAGCACTGTGCGAGCACGGGTCTGTGCACACACACACAGAATAATCACCTGTGCTCTTTGGAAGTACAGCCCCAGCAAGTTACATCCTGAATTATTCTGATGCTCGGTGATATTAACTACCACTTGGAGGAGTCAGGTTTTGGCTCAGACATTAAGCCTATTATGCATGAGGATGATTTTGACTACTGTCAATGTTGTGGACAATAGTATCTCAGCAAAACAACTGTGAGGAAATCCACAAAAGATCTGGCATAACTGGCTCCTGGAGAAATACAAAACCAAGCTTTCTTTGTTTTTTTGACTGTTTTTTTTATCTCCATCTGTTTTGTCTGTGCCTATCTGCCAAAAAGTACATGCTGAATTTCAGTTCATGAATGAATGAGGGTCTGTTTGGTTTCTTTGCAGGGCATTTGAATCCAGTCAAATTATCTACAGAAAGGCTAAGCATAATTTACTAGAGTCTTAAAGGAGGCCACTCTTGTATGGGCTAAGTTCTCTTTAGATAAATCAAGCAATATGAGACTAGAAGCTGTGAAGAACAGCTCATGAAATGAATTTCAGTGACTGCTAAAGTGGTGGTTCTGAAGTATCATTGTGAAGAAGCATCACTGATAAAGCTGAGATAGCTTTGATTCTGAGTGGGATTAGTTCTTTATTAAATTCTTGTTATGTGTAAGACAGTCAGCTAACTAGCTAGACACTTCCAGAGAGACAAACAGCACTCCACAGAAATGTTGTTTTGATGTGGGTTTGTGTGCATGCGTGGGCTTTTTTGTTTTATTTTAAGAAAATTAACTAGTTATTTGACTTTAAGCAGAAGGGTGTTTTGTTTGGGGTTTTTTTTACCCCCATAAGGACTATGCAGTGGTAACAAGTATTTTCCACTTCAGTGGTAGAGGAAAATGCATTCAATAAGAAAGTGTACATGTGGAACCTGGAGTTTTCGTAAGCTGAAAATGTTAGTCACTAAGTCAGATGTATGTCCAAAAGGAATTGGTTTGTAAAACAAGGATATAAAATTATATTTAGTATGAAAGAAGAAATGGATCATCGAGAAGGTTTTGTGTTTAGCTGTTCAGGAGCTTGCACTGATGGGAGTGCTTGACCTGCTTGGTACTGGATGTTCATAGAGCTGAAAGCACAGGGACTGGAAAAGCAGGTATGTATGTCAAGGGGGAAGGACACACAAAAATTACTTTAGCCCTTAGCATTTAAGTGTTATGTTATTATTTAAGATAATGTAAATTGTTACAAAACAGTAATGGTTTGAGAGTTTGATGAATATTTCATCCCCAAATGAAACACAATTGATGAGAGCACTTTGTACTAAAAAGCTAAAAGCTCAGGAAACAAAGGAAGGCTGGTCTGGCAGGAATTATTAAAAATCTAAGAATGATAAACAGGAGTGTATCAAGGACAACTGAGTCCCTGTTTTCTTTAGGGCAAAACCTTCCTAACATGTAATAAGATAGGTAGCTAATATAGCCAGCTAATAATAGTTTTCAAGTTAATCAAGGGGGAATAAATCGTTAAGTAGACCTGATAAGAATGTAGAAGGCATGGAATGAATAATCACAAATACATCCAGTATTTTTAAATCCTTGTCTTTGACAGAGGAATGCAACAATAATCAGCATCAAGGTCATCAAGTGTGCTGGGGAAAATGTACATGGAGAGAGCCAAATTCAACACATGCTTTACAGTAGCATAATTTGCAGTTATTAGCTTTATGAAAGTGAATGAAATTGGGAAAAATGACTGTAGTTTGAAAAACTTCTGTGGATTAGTTGTTAACGGTCCATGTAACTTCAGCTAGTAAGTGGAGTTGAATTAAATTTTACATGCTAATGAGCATTATGGTGCCTAATTTTTATTTGATACAGGAACTGAAGGTAGAGGGTTTGTGTGTGTGGTAATGTTTTTTAACCAAAGAAACTTTTTAAATGCATGTGACTTCAGTATTTGTCCAAATCTGCAAGTTTCTATTTTCATCGTTCCACCTCTATCTGTAGCATGGCCTCTTTATAGAGAGGTGCCCAAAGAATTAGCCTTCAAATTGGGTAAAGGGACTAAATATTAATCAGAATATAATGTAACTGAACCGGCCAGGGTGAAATCCCCAGGGTGAAATCTCTATGTATAGTTGGTTTCACAAGGAGAAATGTTGGGATGAAAGAGTAAAGATAGACACCTGGGACAGGGAATAAAGACCTGGATTATGATTCTTTCAAGAATGAATAGTGGTGCTGGAGCTGCTTAGTCAAGAGGAGGAAACTGTATGACCAGGGGCAGAGCAGAGTCATGGGAGACAGTGCCATACTGGCAGCTGCACTGAGGCTGGTGAAATTATGTTTGCAGGCAGAGTTGGCATTGTGAGCTGATCCAAACTGAGCAGAAACAAGTTGACACCAGCCAGCTGAAGGATAAATATACAGCAAAAGAGGGGTTTAATCTGCTTGACGTAGGAAAAAAGAAGAAAAATGTACACGTTGCTTGAAATTTCATGAATTGAGAGATACGCTTTTTGAGTTGAGGATAGGTACAGCTTGTATGCAGCATGTCATGTAGGAGATGCAGTTCTATAAACAACAGTTTATTTTACTATATTTGTATCTATCTCCCTCTCTTAGCCTTCATCCTTCCCTTGGGTCACTGAGAAGTAACCTAGTTGAATAGTCACAGTTCTGGCACTCTTTTTTAGCCTAGAACTGTAAAAGCATATTGGAATTGTAAAAGCAAACTATGAAGAACACTGTCAAATTCTGTGAAGGAGTTTGCAGCCCTAAATTATCCCCAGGCAGGGTGAAACAGAAAGGTCCTCACCTGAGTGAATTACCTTAGTTTTTTTCAACTGCTTTTCAAATGGTAGCAGATTTTTCTGATTGATTCTAATCTCTATCAGAAGTTGCTGCCTTTCACCTT
Organism: Gymnorhina tibicen; assembly: GCA_013399875.1. Taxonomy (NCBI): domain Eukaryota; kingdom Metazoa; phylum Chordata; class Aves; order Passeriformes; family Artamidae; genus Gymnorhina; species Gymnorhina tibicen. Next base: position 176,147 of record VXAZ01002150.1, read on the forward strand.
TACCCTCCTGTTTTTTCTAACTAGCTCAGTTTATTAAATTTTATTTAACTCTGTTCTCCAAACTTGTCTGCTTGGAACAGCTTCTTGCTTGCCTTGCCACAATAAATAGACAAGAGGAAGAATCAAGACTGTGCCATTGTACTGAACCATCATCTAGAGATTTGAATTCCAGAATTTTTATGCCTGCTTTGCAGCTGCTGTTATTTTTGTTTGGTGTCAACCTGCAGAATGGAGGGAAGATTAGTTGAGCAAGTTGGCAGAGACATAAACAGCATTGGTGAGACCAATAACAGGGGTGCTCATCTGTTTGCCTGTTCTTTCGTCTTCACTTGTGTTCTACTTGAGCCCATTGCACAAATTTTGCCCATTTTCACCCTTTTGATCTGTCCCTCTTTTCTCTCCATTTGGCATTAACTTTTCCATAGGAAGCAGATTATTGTGGCACATGAGAGAGGCAGTAGCAGCTTCAGCAGATGTTGCCCAGCATGCTGGAACTGCAAAAGCATTCCCTGTAACAAGAAAATAGCAAAGTTGATACCTGGTACTTTGTCAGTACTGAGGGAGGTCGGGGATGCTCTGGGACTGCCTGGCTATACCACGAAATTCATAACTTGGCACTTCTCTCAATTGGGACTTAGAAAAAGTTGTTCTTGGTGATCACAGGGAAACTGCTTCTGTCATACCTTGGTTGATGCTCAATTAAGATTAAATGAAAGTTTTACAATGTAGCTCTTCCAGCTCCAGGAGATTTAGAAAGAGAGGGGGACAGTTGTAGAGAGAACCAGTTTACACTGAGTGTTGCTTTGTGCATCAGATGAAGTGTAGAGTAGTTCTTAAATGTGTGGTTGGGAGCACCCAAACAAAATAGTTGGGAGATTAATGAGTCTTGTGCTGCAAGGCATTCTTCCAAGAGAAGAAGGTACACGTCTATTTTATCTTTTAGCCACAGGTGTATATTTGGTGCTAATAGTGCTCTTGAGATCATCAAGAGGAAAATGCCAGAGGCACGGTAGGATTTGGAATGGCTGGTCATTTATTATCCTTGTGTACAGTCGCTGTGAGAGAAACATGTTAAATTGTCTAGGATATAGTGAGGGTGGGGAATAGCATCTAAAGCTTGCTGAGAACTGCCTGCTGTGACAGAAACAACTCGATTTCCTTACAAAGGAGTGGGCGTATGTCCAGCTTCAGGAGAAGTACAGTTAATAAAGAATTCCTGAATACTGCTACTCTCAGAATGATTCAGTGACTATCATAGAAAATTCTTAAAAGTAGTATAAATTTTGAGCAGTCTCAGAAAGTGAGAAAGCCTGCTCCTGGAACAAGTACAAACAGCTTTTAACAGAGGAAAACCACTTGTTTTTGAAATCATCATGCCTATATGAAATGGTAGCTGCTAATAGGTGTTGTTGCTAAGAGGTGAGGATTATGGGATGCCCTACTGAAACAACATGTCTGGCAGCTGAAGCCATCTGTGGATAACTCAGGATAGGTTTACTCCATCCAGAGAGTGCCTTTTTGCAGTACTGTCATATAGGGTGAAAATTGGATGTGTGAACTACCATCGAGGTCTTCTCTTCACTACAAACCCTGGATCAACAAAAAGGTTTTGAGACATGCAGGCAGTAAGGCAAGGGAGAAATTAATCAGTGCAGCTTTACGGCACAGTATTGAGGCATGTGTTTTTAGACTTCTTGTTCACGGGGTCTGAACACTTTGGGAGTGCATGGTGATATGAATTTCTGTGACACAGATCAGATCCTGATCTTAGCTCTGTGATTTTTGTATATGAAACAGGATCAATGTAGCCAGCACTGCTCACAGTTGATGGAGTCTAATAAAAGAGCTCTGCATGAAACTAATACCATGAAACTAATGCCACGGCAGATCCAAGAGGAGTGACAGGTTTTTATATGTGGTATACTCACCTGGCAGGCAGAGGACTGAGATCTTGTTCTTCTCTAATTACTGTTGTTAAAAACAAGGGACAAAACCCAAATAACCAAACCAACAAATTCCCTGTGAGTTAATGGTTGGGACACTGGTGGAAAGCAAGAGAGTTGAGCATATGTGCTGTAGAGGAGACTGGTTTTCACCACTGAGTCCTTTGGGGAAAACGGTGAGCAGCACTGTCACTGTCTCCTCAAGGAATATTTGACAGGGAGTGGCATCATGCTGGCTGCCCTTTAGGTGGGCCCTGCAAAGTGACTCAGGGGCTCATCAGGGACAATCAAAGCCATGTCTCAGGAATCCTGTTCGGTGTTGATTTGCTCAGAACCATTAAACCCTACCTGCTTCTGGCTGTGCCAGCAAGGAGACCTTCCCACGAAATCTTCCTGCTAAAATCTTCCCCGTATTACGCGTGGCTAGGGAATGAAGGTGAGAACATAGCTATTTCAGGCGTGGGCATGTAAATGGTTCTGTGGAGCTTTCTGTAGCCTGTCACAGCTTTGAATGTTTCATTAGTTATCATACAGAAGCTGATAAAACCTGAGGACTCGATGTGTGTGAAATAAAAGGAAGGAAATATTTAGCCACAGTTGTCAACAGGTTCAGGTCCTTAAGAGATGGTTTTGCCACATTTCAGCAGTCTGAAGGCTCAATACCATAAAAACCTGATGTACAGGAAAGATCTTGGGACAAACATATCAAAGAGTGATATCTACTATGCTCATCTACTTTTTGTCACAAGAGAATATGATTTTCCCATGGATTTTTTTCAATGGATTTTTTTTCTGTATTGTGATTTGTTCTGTGCACAGGTCTGCGTTGAAAAGAATCCAGTTCTAATTGTATTCAACTATTCAGTCATGAATATATTTGAGAATAAGTGTTAGACCGTTGGCAAATAATATAGATTAGAGAAATTGAAACAAACTCCATCTATTTTCAAATGTATTTATTTATTAATAAATTTATATATAAATACATCAGACAAAACTAAACGGATATACAAATATATACAAAGGCTTTAACATTTTATCTGATAAAATATGAGCATCTCATTGAAAAGCAACAAGATAGAAAATATGCTGCACAAATTCTTGCAGCATTTTAATAAAGTAGTAAGCTTTTGAAGGTCACTACGTTTTTTATAATAGAGCATACTGTGTATAGCAGGTTCTCGCTCTTAATTCTGTTGACACAATTCAGACATACACAAGAAATCACAAATGCTGCTGGAATGACAGTAAAAAAGACCAATATCTAATCCCTCATTTAAAAGCACTAAAAGTTATTATGTAGGAATTGCTAAATATTAAAAGCTACTTTATGTAAAACTGTTATATAATCTCCAGAGCCAAGCAAGAATAAGTTGGTTTTTTTTTAGCTATCTGAGCAAAATAAAATAAAAACCAAAAGAAGTCTGCTTTTAAAAAAGACTTCTGCTGTTGTCAGATGACAAAAAGTGGATTACAGAAGTTGTCCCTATAGCAGAAACAAAAGTACTGGGGGTATTGAAGTTTTTTCTTTCCCGTAGAGTAACAGAAGAAAGTAGTTTTTCCCCTATTGTGTCTTATAAAATTGTTAAGGCTCAATTGAATCCAATTCCTGGAAAAATTAAAGGCTGTGAAACGTTTAACTTTTTTTAAAGTTTCCTTAGACATTGTGTTGAAAAAATGTTTTTAAAGTGAAAGATCTTTGAGAGCATGTCAGAGTCAGAATATAAGCTGTCAGAATTTCTTTATAAATTACAAACTTCAAATACTAACAAAATTGCTTTCCGCAGCAGGATTGCTGTTATGAAGGGTGTTCTCAAATGCTAAACTTATGAGAGAAAACATCTTGAAGGTAGGATAGGTTCAGTTGGCTGGCATTTCCTTCAGCAGGGCTTTGTGCCCACACTAATACAGAGTTTTATTTTTGTGGCTAGTACTATAAACACTTCTAGTGATGAAGGCCAAAGTGTCTGCATTGGAAAGAAGGCAGTAGGTACTGTAGAGTGGATCTGTTTAGTTAAATTGGTAAAAGTTATGACCAAAATTCAAGCAATTAATGTAATTGCAGCAACTTGGTAGCCTGAGAAATATTCCTTTAGTTTGTGAAACTCATCTACTCTAGGTACCCTTCTTTCATTTCCTCCTTTCTTCTCCACTTGACAAGGAAGGCTGGAGTGATTAGTTTAAAAATGTAGGTGGAGTGCTAGTTTATTTGTATTACTGTAAATCCAGCAACAGGGTGGAAGTTTCATTGGCCTTCATCAAAGAAGTTAAGAAATTATACTTTATTCATCTTGTTGGGGGGATTTATTACGTTGAGACAAAAACATTCAAAGTGATATTTTTTGCCGTATTGAGGAAACGTGTTTCTCGCCTTGGTTTAGATGATGCCACGTTCAGCACTGACGAGATGTAAGGTCCAGTGTTCTTGTCTCAAAATGAGGTGGGTGAGAAGGAACTGGGTCACAGATGATGTGAGATGAGAAGACATAGCAGATGTTGTACATCTATCACACTTACACTTGTGCAGTACATGTTCCATTACCCTAAGGCTTTTTTTTTTCACTTGCTCTCTTCAAAGAACTGCATAACATTTCTAAAACAATAGAATTAGAGTGATTCTGTCATGCACTGGAAGGTAATGTGTCTTCAACATAAAAGGTTGAAAAAATAGGTGAATTCATGTGTCTCGTATTCAGAGTGTAGGAAAGGAATAATTTCAAGAGGTTTTTTTGAATGTTATACTGCCTGTAAAATCATGATTTCTTTTAACAGTAATGTTCTCCGTAAGCATTTTATACAAAAGCTATACCCACTACAGTGATCCAAACTGCAGGCCTATTTTGTAGTAATCTATATAGATTGAACATAGCAGACACAATTTTGAAAAGTAAGTTTCTCAGCTTTCCTGTGGAAGTTCACTGAAGACTTGAAATTGCATTGATTTCCCATGAAACTTCAATTTCTAGTTGTTCAGTTACTTAAAAGAAAAATTTTTTCTCCTGCCCTCCATACTTTTCTTGTGCGTCATCTTGATATAAATTAAAATACTCTCCATAAACTGGATAAACTCAATTGTCAGGACTTCCCATAAAGTAAACACCCGAAATGAGAAGGATATTACATGCATTTTTCAGATGTCTTGCTGTGGTTTGACTCTGCTTTCTCAACTACCTCCACCGAACTGCAGTGTAATCTCACTTAGACAGAGTGTCTGAAATGAAGGACAAGAGTCAAGGGCTTGTGAGGATAGCGGCACTTTTTGGTTTTGATTGAAAATATTACTGAAAATGTTTCAAAATACTCTGGTTTTGATGTTTCCTTTTCTTTTTCTCATGCTGTCTTCAGCTGAAATGTCTGATATTCCCAGGTAGAGAATTCCTAATATTTGTCATTTGTAAAATTAACCTTAGGTATTTTTGTTGTTTTCATATAAACTCAGTAGGCTGTGTATGTGTTATAGCAGTAGGGTTAACCAGTGCATGGATTCTGACTTTTCTGTGTTGTGCAACCCATCTCTGCAAACATTATTTTCTGTGAATCTGTGGGTTGCTCTTAGTTTTTGGTAGAGCTTTGGGTGCAGCATTTGGGCAGGATATGAAAAGATGACATCACAGATACAGGACAGAGTGAAATATTCAGAAATAGTCTTTTTTTATTTTTCCTGTTCTGATACATTTGGAACTAATAATATTTATTCTTTATTCTTGAGTTCTTACTCAGGATGCTTTGGTTAAGGTGGTTCTTCCCTTTTAGTTAGGAAAAAAAATTATGAAGGTCTTAAACAGTGAACAAAAATAAATTTTAGTGCAGTGTTTTGGCAATGGAATATTCACTTGTGTTTCTAGTACTGGCAAAAATGTGAGATCAAAGATGCCAAAACCACCCCAAAAGTTAATATAGAAAAAGGAAAACGAAGTGACTTAGGAGTTTCAGCAATGAAAGATCGTGTAATGTTCATCTGAATTGAAAAACATGCCTGTTGTGCTTCTAGAATTTGATGGGGCAGCTGTGGAAACAGTAATAACTTTGTGACTGTTGGCTAATTATATGGAAGTTCTACCAAAAAGGTTATACACAGCCTGAAGTACTAAAGACTTAATGAAACTGTCGCCACTCTAGTGATAAATATCTGTTCCAGAATCTCTTCTCGGACAGTACAGTAAGCATATCAGAATAAATAGTCGACCATAATTCTGTAATGCCACCATATTTTTAAAGAAATTATAGAACTTCAAGTAGGCCATACGTAAAAATTAGGGATTTGTAGTAAAAGTAGTTAGAACCAGTTGAAATAAGTAATAATGACATCATTGAATCCTGAAGTTCAAAGCACTGATAATTTTTCCCAGTTACCTCAGGGAATAGGTTGAAATTCCCTTGAAAGCCTCCAAGTCAAATTCAGCCATTATGTAAATGATGGCTTAAACTGATCATAAAAGTGGGCATGTATAGAAATATAGCTCATATTTGTTTAGCATTCAGTAGGTCTGAAAAATGGATAGAGTCACAATGCCAGACATCGGGAAAGAGTCACATAAATCAGAAACTTCCCTGCTTAATGTCTATTTCTGCCATTCCTTACAGCCTGACAGGATATCAAATCAGTGGAAGTTGCTATATACTCAATTTAAAGTGTCTACTGTATGCTGAATTGGTGTAATTTCGTGTGCACTTGTTACACGACTTTGGTTTTCCCTTAAATATGTTACATATTTAGCATGCAAAGAATAAGAGCTAATTTCAGTAATGTATGTTGATTAGGCTCTTGTTAGGCATAAATAAGGGTTATCGTGTGCTATACAGTACGTTATGCTGCCTGTTTAACACGCACATGGCTTTGTCTTCTTCCACTTCCACCCACAGACATTTAGACAAAGAGCAGAAGCTGAAGCGTGAATCTCTTAGCTCTGAGCGAAGCCTGATACAAGAAACAGCAATGTACTTATTGATTACTTGCATTGTTTTGACACCGCAAAACCAGGAGAAAACAAGGGTATAAAAATGTCAGAACTAGAGTTAAATCTGCCTCTTCAGTGCAAACACATGGGTTTTGCACTAAAATATGGACAATATATGTGCAGATATATACTTTGTAACTTAAAAGTATGAAAGGTAACTTATCTGGATTTATAAAAGTTTTGTAAGAAGGAAAGAACGTGTTGATTTAGTGTATTAGACTTGTTGCTGTTGGTAAAATTAGCAACTAAGTGCAAAAAGAAAAGCAATATTAGAAGGCAGGTTGTCAATAAAAGAGTAATTTGTGAGTAGGACTTCTGATGTTGATACAGTTTTCAAAGTGAATGAGATCATATGTTAAAAAAAAAGGATGAGAAAACTTAGAGGGAAGAAGGAGAAGAAATTTAATCATCTTAAAGAGCACCCAGGAAGGTGTTCAAGGAAGATAAAAAGTTGGAGAATGAAATTTTCCACTCTGTCAAATGGACTAGATAAAATGAGAGGGTTAGGAACAGAGGAGTAAAATTGGGAGTTCAGGAATTAATGTGTGCATAGGTACTCGTGCAAATAAAAAAGCTGCTCAAGTACAGAGGAAAGAGAAATTGGAAGGCATCTGGAGAAGGCGCAGTGGATAGAAAAATACTTTTTTTTTCTGGGATCAGTGAAAATTGGATATTTCAAAGAAATAGACTGAATGCAGTCATACTTCCAAGAAAACAAAATCCTTTAATAAAGACCTCTAACCTAAGGAACAATTAATAACTTACCACTGTTGCTACTGAAGAATTAAAATTCTCCTGGTTCACTCAATAAACGTATCTATCTATGATGTTTAAGATTATCTTCATGTCTTGAAGACACTGTAAACATATCTGGAAATGACACACTCCCACAGTTTCTCTACAGCAGAATATGATGAAACCAGCCACCAAAAAATATTACATTTTCCACTTGCATTCATATCAGCTAACAGAATAATATCCATGTGATTTAGAACTAGGCATTTCAAAAGTCTTTAAAGGATCTGAAAATCAAGTTATAAACTATAGTACTTCCTAAAGTTCTCTAATAACTTTATTATTTCCGTGTGATGTGCAAAGGAGAGGAAAGAGATGTGGTTGCATAGAATATTTTGTTCCTTTATTTTTCACTGGTGTTCATGAATATTTTGTACGTTGCTTTTAAGCACTACATCAGTTAAGAAATAGTATTTCTTGTCTAAAATATGAATACTCATAGTCAATGAAGAGATTGCTGAGGTGTGATTATTTTTTCTTAAGCAAACTCTAGGTTTCTAACCCAATTCTGTCAATTGAGTGTTATCATTTTGAGACAGGGTCTATGGTATCAATAGTATTTATTTTCATGTTTGAGTTATTATAGAAAAACATTTTAAAAATTTAATTTTGCCTTTCACAAATCTCTTAATAGTGCTGATTGCCATGTGATTATCAGTTTGGTCATTTTTTGTTAGGCTGGGTTCAGGTAGCTAATACTGATACCTTAAATGCTGTTGAATTCCACTGAAAGCAAGTAAAGAACTGAAAGGAAATAAAATGACATAACTCTGAATTTTTAGGATGATTTATCTTTTTTTCAAAAATTACACCACAAAATGGTGAATGATAATTTGTGTATGTTCTTCTGATGGACCTGAGAGATGGAAAAAGTTTAATTCCAGTAGACCTACACCATTATGATTTTATACTTCTTGCACTCGGTTGCAAAGGTATTACATGAAAGTACCTGGTCATTTCTGACATCTAATGTGAATTATTACACATACATGAAAAATATGTATATAAACTCTTCTAAAGTGCAATTTTTGTTGTGCTGGAGGTACCTGGCAACTCTGACGCTACTAAAAAAGCTGACATCTCTAAATCTCTGAAGTCAGTAAAAAAAACTCCATCAAGTTTAGTAAACAGTAAACACCTCGCTCAAGACTGAAATAGAGTAAGGCTGAAGATTAAAGAGTCTTGATAAAGGAAACTAACATTTAAGAGGGATGAAATGAAACCTAAGCAAAGCATAGAACACATTATGCAAGAAACAAGGAGGGACATCCTGGGGAAGGATAGTCTAAGCCTATACATTATATACTTAGCACTGTATATTCAGTGTCAGTGTAAAGCAAGAAATATCCAAATTTTTTTAATACAGGCCTTGGGAGGAATGGACCAAAAAAACCCCAAAGGCTCTCTGCATCTTGTTTTCAGCTAGAAATGAGAGAACTATTCGTAGCAAACCTCCAAACCAGTCAAACTGTAGTTCAGTAATTCACTTCAGTAGATCTGAATTGAAAAGGATTCCTTTGAAATAACAATGACCACCTCTCTTTGCTTTAAATGAGCACAAATATCTAAAATAGGTGATGGCATTATGAAACAACTAAGGAAATATCAATGAGAAACCTCTAATATGGACTTTAGCTACAGGACAGCGTGAAATATCTTTGAGAAGGAAATAAGGAGTAGTGAATTCCTGTACCCTATATTACTTTGTAAATATAACAACAAATATTTATAATAAATATAGATAGAAGTAATTATTTATGTAGAGATAACACTAGGGTAATTTTCTTTCCAAGGAATCAAGGTGTGCTGAGAATGCAGATTCCATTGATTTTTCTCTCTTAGTCATGGGCCTTCGAAATCTCTTCTAACATGATTAACAAAAATCGTTTCTTCTCAAGTGCAAAATAGGCCTGAATGATCATTTTATCAGTTAAAGAACGCCTGGTAGGTCAAGTGCAGTAAACACTGGTTATGTTTGCACGCCAGGACTCTGGGCTGAGGAAGTGCCATTCAAGGCATGCGTAAATGAAATAAAGCTGAGCCATAAAATCAGGAACGCAGAGCGAGGAAGGAGGTGTTAGGCAGACAATGAGGCAAATGATCTCTGTTTCAATTACTTGGGTCAAGTTTGCATTACAGATGCAACTTAAACATATATTTGTGAAGAGAAACAAGAAAGAGGAGTGTGCTGATGCTTGATAATCCAGGAAGGCTAAGTGATACTTTTAGATGGTTTAGCATAAACCTGGTATTAAACCATCCAGTTTTAAATATGGTTTATAATAGCACAAGGCAAGGAAGAAAGGAGTAGATGGTTCATCTGCACAGCGAGTTTGTTTAGCTGATACATTTTTATTTTCCTAAAGGGAAGGATTTCTGTTTATAGACCAACGTGTTTCCTAAAGCTTTGCGTGAACACTGCTGACCCCCAAGCACTGGAAAATCGTGTGACTTTTCAAACCCCCATGTTTTGCAAGGGTTTTGCTCTGATGGTTTAGTCTTTGGTGCATTAGGGAAAGTGGGAACTCACAAAGTCTCTGACCCTCACCTTGGAGGAAAACCATCATTTACTCTGCAGCTTTTGATAAAACCGTGAAAGTTGGCAGCAGTGTGTATTTAGTTATATTTTCCAGCTAGTTAGGCTGGAGACAGAATTTGGTTTAGTTTTTGTCTCAGACAAAATTGTAATTGATAACAACACTGAAAGTAGAAAAGCCATTTCCTTGAGAAAATAAAATCTCTACAAGCCAGCTAAGTACACAAACATAACAATGCAAGCTTGCTGTACTTCTGTGCTTTAATCTGTGCAATTAATATGAAGTCCAAATGTAATTCACATTTTTCTTTAGGTAAGAATTCTTTTATTTGCAAAGCTGAGAAAGCTGTGAAGGACAGCTTAATAGTTTATTAAAAATAAAAAGCTAGCATTGTTTTTTAACCAAACTACAGTTTCTCAACAGTGATTTGCACAAGCCCTTATGGATTTATCAATTCTCACCACTTTAACACATTTTCTACTTCTCTGCCCAGATTATTAAAAAGTTTATTTCTTTGTAAAGTTGCTGTCACAACAGAAGGACTGTATTTTATCAGAAGTTAAGACTTTGTTTCCTAACTTACAAAGCTTGGGGTAGCTAACAAATAAAGACGCGAAGATGGAGCTTGCATGACCATTTCAATTTATGATGGTGTTTTTTTCTAAAATCAGAGAGATATTACTCAGTGGCCTTTTATATCTGCTAACAATTTTTTGATGTTTTGCTTATCTAGAGGAGCAACATGCCCTGTACAGAAAAATCAACTTATGCTGAGAATTAGTTAAAGAAAAACTTTCTTGTACATGCAAGGTGTTGCCCTTTTGAATCCAATTTCAGCACTTTGTTGATGGTTCCTAATGCATTTCAAGTGGGGAAATAAGTTCTGCTCTACTTAGATGAAACTAATGTGAATTCAAAAAGAGAACTGTGGCTGGGGGGGTAGGGGGGTAGGGGGTGTTTGTGTGTTTGTCTGGTTTTTTATTATTGTGTTGGGGTTTTTTTAACTTTACGGGAGAAGGATTCACCTCCAAAGCTTTCAGTTCCTCACAGAAAGTAGCATATAGTCAGAAATTATGCTATTTGTATTATAGTAACAAAGACGTCTATTTTATTTGCCATTTTCAAGCACTAGCATTCAATAGGTTACATTTCAGCTGAATTAATTTTTAGTAGTTTGCCAAAACAGATATTTAAAATGTTCTTGTTTTACTTATTTGCTTATTCAATGCATCTGTTACTGACATTTGATCAGCTTTTTTGTAGGGTTTAGATTAACTTTTATTTTTATTTTCATGTCTGAGGCCAGTTCAGAGTTACTTTGAAGTAAACCACACAGAAGTGAAAATATGTTAGGACTTAATTCTGTATTTCAGTTACTTTACATTTTAGTTTCACAATTATCATTAACACTTGTTGTGCCTTGACAGGTAGTAGAACTGTATCATCTGTTTTAGTAAGTGTTCTTGAACAGTCTTTTTGTTGGAGTGAAGGCCATATGGGTTTGATCACTTAAATTCTATCCCTGAGCAAAACAAAAGAGGTTGTATCTATATCTATATGTTTCCAGTTTGGTTTAATAATGCCTGTATGTATTTCATCAGAAAATTTTATTTTGGGGAGGAACAAGATTAAAGTACTCTGAGGCATGGACATTAGTCTACAAACTATTTTGAAATTCTTTTGTTGCATTCTACTCATTTTGATGTATGTGCTCTCCTTTGTTAGTTTTATTAAACTAGTGTGTCTGAAGTTTTTTGGAAGATGTTTATTTGCTTGCTTTTGATGTATGGAAACTTCTTGACCGGTTGGAATACAAATCTAAGAAGGGGATTTCTGCCTATCTAATAGTGTTTATAAGCTGTCTTCTAGATCCTGTACATACTGACGTATATTTTCTACTACTAAAAGTTCATTTATACTGCACTGGTTCTTAGCATCACAATATATTAAAAATTCTCAGTTTTGTTTGAAAATGTAACAATATAGAGATTTTTTCTTTTATTTTTTGTCTACAATCTCTACAGTTAAAAGAAACCTTGAACATAATGCATAAAAACATCTTTCAAGACAGCAATTCTCTGTAGTGAAGCACTATATTGCTTTGTCTTAGTAAGGCAATTAGTGCCTGTGGAACAATTCCTTTTGGCCTCCAGCTTGTGCTACCTTGACATATGAAGTTATCTAAAATAACTTCAGATTTCACATGGTGAAGATAAAGTGAAAACTTTGCATGCTTGTCAGTGAAAGTATAGCTGTAAGTTTTATTTCAGAAAAACTGAACATTTCTGTCAGTTGTAAAATGCAAACTTGATTTACTACCAACTAGCAGTAGGCATTTAGCAGTGTACAGCTCCTGTTATTGTTGATAAGCCAATTTAAGTATATAAGGAAGAAATTTTCTTTGCAAGCCTTAAAGGATGGTAACTGAATTATTTTCAAGAAGTTGAGTTAGACTTCATTTAGAAGCTCATAATTTTATTTGTCTTCCCAGAAGGAAAAGAGCCTTATTGTGGTAAAGATTGGAAATGCAACATTGTCTATTCAAACAAGTGATAGATAAACAAATGCTTAACATGGATTTTTGTTCTGCCTAAGCAATGCATCAAATATCCTTGCCCTTCTAGAACTGTCAGCACTAGAAAGTCAATCCTAACAAAACTGTCATCTTCAAATGCAAATAAAAGGCAAAGTTAGTAAGAAGAGGATGGAGGACATATGATACCTAAAATTAACAGAATGGGATTGCAGGAAAGCATGAGTTGCAAAGGAAGAGTCACCTCTAAGATAAATGTCTCTTCATGTTAGCCCCAAATGCATAACCTGTGCTTCTAAGTAGAAGGGCCAGGTGTCCTTGATAAACTATAGATTAGGTGTAGAAAAAGGTGGTCTTGATTGTTGTAGACTTTTTGTTTTTAAATCTATACATTTGGAAGCCTGACTCACAAGATGTGTGCCATTGTCAAGGCAAATAATAATAATGAAAATGGCTGACAGGCCTCATGTGATCAATTCACTCAGCTGATGTTTTACAGGTCTTGAGTCAGACAACTACAGCATGCACAGGTAGCTTAGCTAGAAGAGGAAGTAAATGCACAATGCAGGATCATGACTAATTCATTTATTCATCTCAGTGAAGGTGATCAGTGTCCAATTTAAAATCTGTAAATATATCTATAAAATCCAGAAATTCTGATTCCACACTCAACTTTTATTTGTGAAAATCGAATAGGTGAATATTTGCAATAAAAAGAACAGCAAAGTGGAGCAACAAATCAGATAAACCCTCAGCCTTTAACTGACCAAAGGGTGGCTCTCAGTGACTGTTTTCTATTGACAGCAGCTGTTTTCTAAACTCAGTTACCAACTGGTCATTTTTGGAACATACCTTTCAGCTACATGTTCATGGCAACTCTGATATGTTCGGGGTGTGTGCATTAATTTGGCATCCGGTAGCTCAGATAGGACCAGAACTTCTCTGAGTACTGGATATTAGTGACAAGAACTTTCCTTAGTGATGGATCTGTCCAAGAGAGGAACTTACCAGCAAAATCAATATTGCCATTAATATTAATGTAATAAATGCACCTGCAACTGAGTAGAGCATATAATAAATGGGTTTAGGTATAAGTGGAATTTAGTGCTTCAATTCAGGGAATGTGCTGTTAGGAGAAATATCTGTAGTTGTCATAATGCCTTATATGAGTACATACAGTATTTTTCTGCTTCTGAACATTTGAACACTTTGTTATGTGAGCTACCGAAGTTTTGAACGCTTTTCCAGCTAAGGAATTGGAAATGTAATAGCAGACCAAGCTTAATGTAGTGATAATTCTGGTAACAATATTGAAACAAGGTCTTCTGACAGGGGAAGAGTGAGAAAAAACATTTCAGAAGAGGCCTTAGGAAATATATGTATAACCTCTTTGCAGCAGCAACCCCAATAAGATCAATGTGTTGTGCTGTATTTATATTACTTCCAGTACAACATTGATATTCTGGTAAAAGATTGTAGGGAAAAGCAGAGCAAATAGCTTTTTAGTGATTATTCTGTATCCTCAGTATGCTGGGTCATATGTTGTATCCAAAAGCAATTTGTCTGCATTAGAAACATATAATTTTTTAACTCCCTGAAAGCAAATAGTACCAATAGCAGGATTACATTTATTAAGTTGCAGTTAACGAGATTTGGAAGTGCTTAATGTAAAAATGTGGCATCATATATATTTCACTTAATTTGAAGAATATGTAAGAAAAAAGGGCGAGACTATTTAGTGATGAAAACCAAAACCACCCCCTTTACCACCGGAATGAGGGCACCAACCAAGAGAAAAGCAATTTAACCACTTACTCTTCAAAGCACCACTGGAAAGCATCATGAAAAACCCAAACTGCAGAAATCTGGAGACTTTTGAACTCAGAGTACTAAAAATGACCTGTAAAGTCTGTCTGGTTTGTATCACTGTCTAAGAGAAGATTTATGCCTTTGCACTTCCCTTCACATCGTGCAGCATGAGCAGAATTTTGTTTCTTCGGTGCCTCAAGTCTGTCAGTGCTTAAGGCATTTGGACAATGCCCTTAAACGCATGCTTTAACTTCTGGTCACCCTGAAGCAGTCAGGAACTTGGCCTAGAGGATTAGAGGTATCTTCCAACCAAAAATACTGTGTTCCATTCTAAACACGCTGCCAAGTACGGTGTGTTAATAGGACATGATCTTTAGAAGCAGTTTGTCAGGCTGGGGACAAAACATCCACACCAGCCACTTTTACATCTATATATTTGCTTGCTTGGTTGGTTTTAGTTTTTTTGTGAGCCCTATTAAGGTTTCATTGACTGAATGAAGTATATTAGGGATGCCTCCAGAGTGCATCTTCTAGTTTTGTATTTTTTTTTTTTTAATATGGAAGGTTCCCAAATCATGTGCTTTGAAAATATTTCACAGTAAAAAATGAAATACTGAAAATGGAGATGATAATGTTATTTTTTTCAAAGGCACCCTTCAACCAAGCTAGAGAAGTTATAGGTACAACCCATCTAATTTGGCCTATTTTTAGAATCAATACAGTGTTTCTTGTTTTTACTGTCTGTTTTCCCCCCTATGAACAGATTTGAGACTTTGGTTAAAAGTAATGCAGCAATTAATCCCCTGCCCTCCCCAAAATTGTGACAAAACATTTGTTTGTTTCTTTGAGACAGGGAAATGGAATATACAGCTTTAATGCACACCCATTTTCTATGCCCCTCATCTTTCTATTCATAATGAGGTCAAGGTGAAGCAAAAATTAGTGTACTTTTCAGTAGGTATGCAGTTTTCCCTAGTTTTATCTATTCTCAATTTTTTTTCCTCTTTTCCTCTTTTCTTTCTGGTCCCCTTATAGAAAGCTGGTATAATTTTACTATAATACACCTTTCCTAAGAGATTTGCCATTTTGTATGCATACAAGCCCCTAAATCTTCCTTTTTTAATCCCCCTAATCTGTTACAAGTCTACCTTATTTAGTGGAAGTCAATAACGTTTCTTTAGGGAGGTGTGAATGCTGGAATATTACCTTTATATGCTAATTAATTGAATATGATAACGAGGACATCATGGCAAAGTCAAAGCAGAAGCTGAAAACAAGTAATCTGTCTATTTCTTAACAAGCAAACTAACTTAATAAAGGCTAGGCAGAGTGTCTGCAAATTTAGTTTGCTTCATGTGAGTTGAGTTTTAGAGTGTGAGTCCCATGGGCCAAATCCTAGGAGATAACACTGTCTTTATGGCTACTTTTCTGTAATAAAACTGGTACACTTTGGCTCCAGGAAGGATATTTTTTATGGAGGGGTATTCAGGACAGGCTCTGTTGTGTAGGACTTGATTCTGTAAGCTCTAAACTGAGATCCTGCTTTCTGATTCGGTGTTCTCCTCCACTTGCTGTTGTGTACCATTTTACCTTTATTCTCTTTTTTCTCCTAACATCCAGTCCAGAAATATTTCCTTTACACTGATAACTCATAGCTATTGAAACACTTTGGGATGAAAGGTGTCAGCATCACATATTTGCAAAGGACATTCTTATGCCTATAGACTGCGTGTACTGCCTGGAACAGGAGTACAGAACTGTCCATTGCCTTGCTCTCATTTCTTCTTGCATTTCAATTTCTCAGTAGAAATACAAACTGTATATTTTAGGCAGTCTCAGTTGTACAGTTTCATAAACAAAAGGCTTGGTGTTGAAGCTTTAAACCTAACAAAACTCTTAATCAGGCTACATATCTGTCATTTTATTCCCTTTTCATGTATGCTACGTAAAAAAATATGTTCTTATATTAGTCTATACCTCACATTGTTCTTTGGTAAATGTGAGCTTTGTAGACCCTTCTTTATGCATATAAATACTATTTATATCTCAAGCTGTGTACTGCGAGGAAAATGGGTGTTGTTTCACCTCTATGGAATTTGTATGGGATGAAAGTAGTAATATTTTTAGAATGTTGGTTTTTCTTAGCAAATTACCTCAACAGGGTTTTGTGGTTACCAATGACCCTTAAAATTTAACATTTTTTAAATGAGAAAATTACCACTTAGCAATAATATGACATGACTCAGGCAGCTTGATGTTGTCTGTCAAAATCTACCATCAGCAGAAAGATTTGAAAGAACTGGAGATGATAGGAGGAAAAAAAGCACTTGCCTTATTTTCTTCCACTCATAATTCTATGTGGGTAAGCAATTAAAAAATGAAAGGAATTGTATACTGACATAGTTTTAAAATTCAGGCATTTTTTTAAACTCTCATGTGAACACTTCTGATTTCATTGAAGATAGCCAAATTACAGTCATGTAAATTGAGAACACTCTTGCCTTGTTCTATAAACATTAATTTGGTAAATAAAGCACGAGACTATGTGCAGTCAGAAATAGAGCATGTAAAAATTTTTGCAGTTAGGAATTTATTTTCAGCAAAAGAAATTTGGCAGGAGTTCTCTCTTAAACCATTTTCAGTGAAGATTTCTTGATGTTATTCCTGGCTTTTACACAGTTTCTCCAAAATATCCACAAGCTGTTCCATTTTTTTTCTTTTTTGTGATCAGGGATACTAAGTTGTATTCCTTAATACTTCACCTGAAAACCAATCTCTCCAGTATGCATTAGACCTAAGCTTAAGGTGTGACATCTTTGGACTCCTAGAAAGGACATCCAAGAGTTTTTGCAGAATGGACAAAACCAGAAAGGAGACACTGTGTGTACATGTGTATGGCTGATAGATGGGTTAGAGTAACATCTAGAGAAAGGAATCTGTCAAGCAGACCAGTAAACAAAGGAGAAAAATTGAGGGCAACATTTGAGTGGTCTGGAGCTCAAGAATGGAAGGGAAAATGAGCAAGCGGAAGGCAGATACAATGATCATTGCTGTATGGAAACCACTTTTTTTGTCTGGAGTTGTGTACTTCCTTTTGAAGCTGGTGTAGAACTCTTTAGGTTCCAATAACTGTAAATATCATTACAGCTAATGCTGTAATTAAAATATTGCAGCCTCCACTTGTCGCACTTCTCAGAGCTAAGCAGTATCAGTGAAGTGGACTGGCTTTAGAATTATGGTATTAAGCATTTGCAAATAGCTATCTGGTGAGCAAGCATAAATAAATAAATATATGAACACCCCCTGAAGCTTAGGGAGAATTTAATTAAAATTTCTTCAGAAGTTTCTTTACAGTTGAAAAAGACTCTAGAGTATTCTCCTAGGGCTACATTCATTTGCTTTCTTCATGTTTGAGGAGCCAGCCATCACAAACCAAAAAAGATACATGCACCCCCACAAAATCAATCTAGTTTGTAACATGGCTGGTCAGAGGAAGCATGTTTCACTGGGAGCAGAATCTCATGTTAAATATAATAGTTTTTTCCGACTCTTTCTTCCTCACTGACTTCTGTGCAAAACTAAAAATCTTCCTCTTACCCCATTTACTTGCCATAAGGTACTGACTTCTCCCTGTTCTTTTTTCTCTTGCCGTCTTCATGCCAAGCAGCTGACAGTCCCTTGGTGGGACACATGCTCAGTTTGGGCTCCTCAGTGTCAACCAGGAGGTGACTGTCCATCTGTATTTAGCTCAAAACAGTTTTCTCTCTTTCCTGCTCACTTTAAAGAGCTACTGAGGTGAGTTGGCTATGGCCAGCTGCAGACACCCACCTGGCTGCTGTCAGTCCCCCTCCTCAAGGACGTGGGGACAGAAGATGTCAAAGCTGAAGGATCAAAAGCTCAAGGGCTGCTTCTCAAACTGTTCCCCTCAGAACCAGACAGGTTCTGCCCTTCCTTACTTTGACAAGGTTTCAATACTGGTATGCACTGTATGGCCTCAAGAGAAGGATTTCATTAAGACTATTATAATTCTTAAATATGCTCTATTTTGTGGAGTAGCAGCATTGTATGAATTCCTTTAAAAGGATTACCAGGACTTTGTAGAGGCGAGATTATAAACTCCCTTCAAGAGTCAGGGAGTGACTTGCAAATATGAAGCACATTCAGAATAAATAGACATGGAAGTAAACAGGAACTTCTAACTACAAGAAAAAAGAAAAAAAGCACAGAGGCTTGCCATTTCATCACTGATGGTTTGCAAGGACTATCACAGCCTTGTGCCTTTCATTAAAGGGCCTATTTAATCTGCCTAAAAATGTGATATCTGTAACAACCTGCACAAGACACCCAAATCCATTGAGTCTAGGAAGCTATTCATTTTGAGGTCAAAATAAAGAAAATCTAGGTGAACAGAAATGATAGCTACACTTATTTGAATAAAAGAAAATGTTTTTACTGTTCCCCCAATCCCTTAGTTTACCAGGAGACAGGACTTCTGTACACTTGCTCACCTATAAAGTTTGTATGTATATATTTATATATATGTTTGTTTTACAATTTCCTGCATTTTGAATGCCTGAAAAAGGTTGAGTAGTATGCAGACTTGGTGACCACTTCCTGTAAGTCACACTGCAGAAATCTGTGTATTAATTAATAATGGGTTTTCATCAGTGTGCAGGGATTTGTTAATAATTTGTTAATAACCACATATCAGTTACATATATCTCTTCCTTTTTTCCTTTGAAATGGCGGCTTTCTCCAGGATTCTGCCTGCATCTGAACTCTCCAATATCATTGACTCTTGTTTCTGAACCCTGATCTCACTCTATCACTCCACTCAAGCCCAAAGATTAGGCATGATTTCACTCTGAAAAGAATGATATTTCTTTGAAGGAGGGAAGTATGACTGAACCCTCACTATCTCACCTAATCTTGTTATGCACGCACCACTGGTATCTGAGATACTTTCCCAGGAGGCTGGAGGGAAGAGAGATATGGCCCAGATGCTTAGGACAAGGGGACAGACAGAGCTAAGAACATCACAGGGGCAATCACCACCTGTTGTGGTGTATTTTATGCATGCAGGTGGATGGGAGTCTCTGAGGTCAACATCAACAGTAACTAAAATTCACTGTTGCAAAGATGGCTCACATTTCTCTCTTCTCTACTTCTGTGTTCAAAGTTGAGCTGTAAGTGGGGCACAGTCATGAAACTCTAAAAAGCTGACTACCATTTGAAATGCTTTGAACTTTGAATTTCAAGAAGCTTGAGACTCTGAGACTGCAAGTGTAGGATAGAAACTCTGACACCATATTTTATCATGTTTTGTATTTCACAGACACTGTATTTTCTCTCTTCTCGTAAGCAGTCTTCTTAAAATAAGAGGATTTTTTTTATTTAATAGGAAAAAGAGGAAAGAATGCATTTGTAAATAAAAAGTAAACTGTACAAAATTTGGGAAAACAGTTATGTGTTTCATTTAGCTTTTTTTTTTTTTTTTTTTAGACTAAGCTAAGCTTCAACAAGTTAAGTGGGGCATGAATTTTAGGAACAAAATGAACTGTAAGGTAAAGCTGAATAATCTTGCAACCATAGTTTGGTTGTCAATGTAAGTTTGGTTCTCAAATGTTGCTGTGCAAAGAACTTCTTTCAAAAACAAATTTAGATTGGCCCCTGTAATACTGAGCTTTTATAGCCAAATGTAAAAAAAAAAAAAAAGCAAAGCATATGGAAGCTGAATAAGTCTGTCTGTTTTGGCATGTAATGCTGTCCCTGGATTGTGGTAGCTTCCTTCCTTATCATTCAAGGTGTGTGCTTAGTTTCCTGGCCAAAATTTTAGTCTCTGTTTCATTTCATGACTGAATTGCATCCAGCTTTACCAAGCTCTACTAACTGACTTAATTTTGACTGTTCTTGCGGTGATCTCGTTTGCTTTTTCTAGACTTTGTTAGATGCATCTTACCTTTCAACATACTATAATATTTTTTAGGAGTTCTGTGGTTCAAGAATTAAACAAAAAAACACTTCTGCTAATATATAGGAAAGGAGGAGGAAAGCACTGCAATTGGAGTAACGTTTTTTCCACACAATAAAAGTGAAGGAGAAAGATGGTTTCTCTGGGAAGGCAATTCCACTTGCTCACTCACATAATCAGTAAGAAACTACACAGATCAGCGTTGGCTCCAGGGGGATCTTCCTGAAATTTTAAGCTTTTTATAGCATAAACTAAAGATACTGCTCTGGTTTTACACGTAGTAGAATAGATGCTATGTGTGCAGTTGTTGGGAGGCAATAGAAATGCTGTGAAAACCAACATGTGGCAGAAGTAGCCTGGGAGGAGAGATGACAACTTTACGTGCAACAGCTTCTCTCTCGCTCCTCGTTTCCATGTGCCAGGCACAGCTGCCATCCAGAGCTGCATGTGACGGCTGCCAAGGAATGTGTTCCCCTCTCCCATGAGAGCCTGGCCCTGTTGCATCCCCTTGTGTTATCTGACCTGTTGCAGGTGTGTTCCTGTCATGGGGCTCTGCTGGAGGGAATGACTTCATAGCAGACAGGCTCAGTTGGACCAATCCTATTGCTTTTGAGTGATACCATCCCTGCTGCAATGTGTTTTGTAGAGTTTGGGGGGAAAAAAGACACCCAAAAACTCCAAATACAAAAAGACAATTCAAATAAATAACCAAAGTAATATTTTTCGTACTACAGGAGGTATATTTCTTGGCACTCGCTTTGTTCACAGAAAGGTTGGGATTTTCAGCGTTGTTAGAGGAGCTAATTGAAGCTGTTGTGTTTGGGTGATCCAGCTCCCTAATTTCAATATGTTATTTCTACAGCCATATTGCTTTGGTGCATGCAGGATGTGAAGATGTGAATAAAACTATACTGCCCTGAAGTTAAACAAGCTAAAATAAAACCGAATCAAGACCAAAACCATCTTTTCAGTGTAGCTCTGAATGCAGACCATGTCATTGAAAACGAACCTGCCACCACTAACACGAGGCAGCAGCTTTTTTACAGGCAAGTCACTGCACAATTTAAAATGGTGCTTAAAATTGCATATCTAGTGTCTGTTTAGATGCCCAAGGATATCCCACACCTCCACCTGCTGCTGCAGTAGAGCAGGAAATCAGGCTCTGTGCTGTACTGTCTTGTATCCACTTGGGCATTTAAAATGGCACCTGATGCTTGTGTTTAGTACATGAATCACTCCCTTGGTATAAGACTCAGTGTTGTGTTTCTAGTTCCAAATCAATAATACAAGAGTTTATTTACAATGTTTTGCCCTCAGCTCTTTTTTCAGCTGGGGAATCTTTTATACTTCATTGTTATCTTTACAAATTTTATGTAACAATCGTAAAAAGGAGAAGGTGGTATAGTTCCCCCCTTATGTTTTTACTTTTATTGGGAAAAAAGGTAAATTAAATGATATCTGATGGAAAGAACAGGTAGTTGGACAATGCTACTCATTAAACAGACCTGACTCTTAAATTTCTGAGCAGATGTTCAATGAATCTCTTTCATTGGGTTTATGCATCTGATGGCGAACATCTACATATAAATTAATCTCCAGCATAATTAAAATGAAATTTATTGTTGGTAGCAGCATGGCATAGTAGATTTTCATAGATGATTAAAATTAAGAAGGCTAAGTTAAACAGTAAACTTCAAAGCTGAATGAATTTTTATAATCTCTTTCCCAGTGACTCCTGCCCTTTCTAACATTTTTTAGGGGGCTTTTTTTATTGTTCACCCCTCTGCATTTTTCCTTGGCTTCTTCCCCATATGTGCACTTTCACTGGTACTTCTGTCCTGAAATATTTCTAAGTTTCTGTGGCAGCTTGTCTCTGTTTAGGGGCTCTAATGATGACGAGAGGATCATGAACTTTATTTCCTATGGTCAGTGTTACCTAATTGTGCTTTTACAAATACCTTGTTAAGTGTAACAAATACCTTGTTAAGTGCAACTCTATCTTTCAGATAGTCCTTTATAATGTATCATGCTGAGATTTTGTAGTGGAATCATTAATTGCCAAAGGCAATTAACTAGATTGTTTGAAGAAAAATGTTATTTCTTTAGCCTACAAACAGCACAGTGGATTCTAGAACTCAGTGACTGCTTTTAGCATGTGAGGTCTATGAAGAATTTTTTTTCCCCTCACATATTTCTCTCTTTCCTGCAACTGGATTAACATTTCTTTAAACACATCCTGTGGGAAATTTATCATTGGCTTTGAAAATACTGATAAATTTCTGTTTTGAAATGAGTATTTAGATTTCTTTGAGTCTTAAGTACCCTAAGCCTCTGCAGGCTGAGTTCTGCATGCAGGATTTGTAAAGAATGAGAGTCAAGTTCCTCACAGGTCCTGTATCCAAAATATTTAGTGTGCCACAATGCTTTAAATGTATGTACTGATATTTAAAAAAGAAAACTTTAGATCTGCATATGGCAGGATTTCTCTCTTCCAAAAAGAAAAGAAGATGGAGACAGTGGGAACATCTTGTGATCCAGCAAACGCACGTACAACTAAACACTCATTTTACTGGAGAACACTGATTTTACTGTGGAAAGATAGATGCAAGAAGGGTACTTTAATGTACCATGGACTGGCATTAAGGAAATATGAAATCTTAGTAAGCATACTACAACCCTGTCACAATTATATTCATTATGTTCTTGAACATTCTTTAATATCTTTATATGTGTATTATACTTACGTGTTTGTTCATTTTTATCAGTCATGGAGAAAGTATCTTAATAATTGGTTTTCTAAGGAGTAAGTAATATTAACAAATGTTAATCCTGAATATTCCCTATTATAATTTCTTATGATTTTAATCTCTGTACTTCATGTTTCTCTGGTTTACTTGCAAGTATCCTGGACCAAGGTGCAGAGGGTTCCATGTGCGCCTTCTGTTGGGCTTCAGAGTCTTTACTTTTGGAAAAAATTTACTTACCTTGTCCTGGCAAATATTTGCTAGTAATATAACAGTGACCATACAGCTTACAATTTGTTTCTGTCACCTGGCAGGGGAAATGTTTGAGGAAAGTAATTAAAATATTAAATATTAAAATAAACCTACTAACTGCTTATAAATGTAAAGAGTATCATTGTGGAATATTTCTACCTCTACTAAGTGACAACTTTAAATTATTACTAATATGGACAGAACATACAGAACATCACTAGATGTTTACTGATACATGCAAAGCTGGGCAGCACCTTCATTACGTTGCACAAGACACAACTACACTTACAGTGACTTGTAGAGACCTCAATAAGGTTTTGAGTCTTGTTTCAGTCTTACAC
The DNA here is from genome assembly GCA_013399875.1 of Gymnorhina tibicen. Classification (NCBI taxonomy): domain Eukaryota; kingdom Metazoa; phylum Chordata; class Aves; order Passeriformes; family Artamidae; genus Gymnorhina; species Gymnorhina tibicen. The sequence continues at coordinate 200,030 of VXAZ01002150.1, forward strand.
TGAAAGAGGAAAAAAGAATATCTATGGACTGATTTAACTGATTTTTCAGGAAGCATTACTGGGAGGTGCAGTCAGTGCAGTTTTATTGACCCCCTTGTCTGCCCCCCCTCTCCTGATTCTATTTTATAATCCTGTAATTCATACACAGGTAAAGAGGATAGTTTTCAACTAAAACTCCTTTCTTGAACACCAAGAAAAAAAATGTTTTAAAATCTTTTGTGCAAAAGAGATTAATGAGACATGAAGGAAAGGGAGGAGTAGAAATTGACTTAGACACTGTGTTAGTTTTTCTGCAGAATCCAATTAGCAATTGTTAATAGTGCTGGTATTCATTACTGATATGAGGGTCTTTGCTTTGGGATGTATATTCTATAAATACCAAAAGCAGAAATATAAGTAGAGAAGACAAGAAGAAAGTGGGGGAGAAAACAGAGCTAGAGAGACATAAGGTAACCTAACAGAAAATCAATATTTAAAATGTAAAGTTGGAAGTAAAGTCAGATCACAGAATCACAGAATGGGTCAGGTTGGAAGGGACCACAGTGGGTCAGCTGGTCCAGCCTCCCTGCTCAGGGAGGACCATCCCAGAGCACATGGCACAGGGTCATGTCCAGATGGTTCTGGAATGTCTCCAGTGAGGGAGACTGCACACCTGGACAATCTGTTCCAGTGAACAGTAAAGAGGTTCTCCCTCATGTTCATGTGGAACTTGCTGGGCATCAGTTTCTGCTCTCATCCTATTGCTTGGCACTGAGCAGAGCCTGGCTGCATCCTCTCAGCAACCTCCATTCAGATACTGACAGACATTGACAAGGTTCGCTCTCATCTGTCTCTTCTTCAGGCTGAACAGGCACAGCTTCCTCAGCCTTTCCTCATATGAGAGATGCTCCAGCCCCTTAATCAACTTTGTTGCCCTCCACTCGAGCTGCTTCAGGAGCTCTGTGTCTCTCTTTGACTGAGAAACCCAGAAATGGACACAGCGCTCCAGGTGAGACCTCACCAGGGCTGAGTGGAGGGGCAGGATCACGTCCCTCGACCTGTGGGCAATGCTCTTCCAAATGCATCCTAGGATACCTTTGGTCTTTTTTGTCCCCAGGGCTCTGCTGGCTCCTGGAGAACTTGGTGTCCACCAGGACTCCTAGGTCCTTCTCCACAGAGCTGCTTTCCAGCAGCTCGGCCCTCAGCCTGTGCTGATGCCTGGGATTATTCCTTCCCAGGGGCAGGAACTCTGTGTTTTGCTTTGTTGAGTTTCAGAAAGTTCCTCTCTGCCCATCTCTCCAGCCTGTCCTTCTGAACGGCTGTACAGCCCTCTGGGGTATTGGCCATTCCTCCCAGCTTTGTGTCTTCCAACTCCCCACACCCTCTATCAGAGCTGCCAAAATCCCTGTTTTAACTCATTATGAGTTATACCTACTCAGAAGGAAAAAAAAATAGATGCAAGGAAGCTCATTAATAAAACATGAGGAGATGAAATCAGCTGTTTTTTACAAAATTGCTGAATTACCAAATCTGTTTTAAACTTGATCATCTAACTAGATATGTGAAGAAAAAAAAGTTGTGCGCAAAGTATAAATAATTAACTTGAGAGTACCTCTCTGTTGGAAAAATACAATAAACCAACAGTGTGAATTTTTTTTAACATACAATATATAGATCAAGCACTTTTTTGCACAAATAAGCAGCAGAGATATAGGTAATGCACTTAATGAAAGAATAGGGACTAACAGTTAAAAATAAGAAAAAATTAATATGAGACTGCGAGGACTTCCTGTCCCCAAGAGAAACATGCTGAAAAATTAAGGAAATTCTCATTTACTACTTCCCATGTTTAATCTCTGTGGAAATGGAGATACAATAATCCTGCAATAACTAAAAGAAGCATAAAAAATATCTTAAGTAACATAATAAGTTACCAGTTATGAAAAAAAAGTGAAATACAGTCTATATCAACACAGAAGAACTTAATCAAAAATGCCCATAAAACTCACAGACAAACTTACTAATGATGAAATCCAGCAAAGCTTTACCAGGCCAGTGTGGAAGTGGGTCTGGGTTCCCGGAAAGGTTACTGATGGCTGACAAAGGTGTTTTATCTGTAATAGTTTGCCCCTGAGGCTTCAAAGTGTAGAAGATGCAGCTTACTGTCCCCTTACAATATCAGTAATATCAAAACAAAAATAGTAAGAGGTTTTCATTGTCGTGTTTGATGAAATAGGCTTTGGCAAAGCATGCTACTTCAGCATTTATTATTTATGTGATTTTTATCTTGTCAGGCTTAATCTGCAGCATGGCTAATCTTTAATGGATTTAATGCTGCCTGTGAGGTGTAGGGAATGCTCTGTAAAAAGAAGAAAATTATGTTGCTGTTGTTACTTCCCTCAAGAGTGACGTATCCATAGGATAGCATTTAACTATTCCAATGAAGGATATGCAGCCCAAGGAGCATGTTAAAATCAGATTGAGAATGATTGATTGCTCCTGTTGTCACTTGGATGTCGTGGACATCCAGTCAGACCAGATTACGGATGAATTAAAATCACTGAGCCTCATTTTTTTTTGCCTTTTCCAGCAGACCAAAGTACAACTGATCTCACAGAGAACAGCCACTGTCACAGTCCATTGCAGGTTGTGTGCAGGGATAGCTCCAAATTGCTTCTCTGTAAATGCTCTCAGGGCAGGAAAAGAGAAACGGGTCTGTCTGTGTGTTTTCCACCTGTCCACTGAAAGTTTTGGGGAGGCTATGTTGGAAATGCTTTGTCTTTCTGCAGTAGGCCCCCTTTAGCTCCTGGAAGGCTGCCCTGGTGCCTTCTCCATGCTGAACAACCCCAGCCTGTGTCCATGCGAGAGGTGCTCCAAACCCCAGCTTATCTTTGTGGTTCTCCTCTGGACTCACTCCAACAGGTCCACACCCCTATATTGGATGCCCCGGAGCTGAATACAGGTCTCTAAAACTCCTGATTTGCATGTGTTTTGGAATATATTCTGGCACTAAATATTTTGCCTTCAGGCAAGAGTTAAAACCAGCTATTGAAAGCTCTTTATATAAGTGTACTTAGAAGAAAGGAAAGCAAGTATTTTTTTTCTCTCTTTGGAAAATATCAGTAGCTGTGTTAAGTAATAATTGTTAACCTCTGTAGATAACTATGTAGGATTTTCTTTTGATAAATCCCGTTTTTACGTGGCCATTAACTGCAATGACTGTAATGGAGATTCTGCCAGAAACGGTTGATTTCACTAAAGCCAGATTTTGACATATTTGCCTCAGCTACATCATTTTAACCATCAAGCTCACAATGCCAGCCTTTACTAAGCCTCTACTCAAATAACCAGGAAATTTGCTTGAATAATTTTGTTTGCTTTTTTTTTCTTTTTTAACTGAATACCTACTGCTGAAATCCAGGCTACTGGATGTCCTGAGGCTGTGCACAGCAGTCGTTGTCTAGAAGTGGAATCATAGGCTCACAATTCGGGTTGATTTTTTTTTTTAATGTTTTGTTTTGCATTATACTTTAAGCTCAAGGAAGAATGATTGATTGTAACTTGTCCTCAATAGCTCTATATCCATTGTGAGACTGAACTCTGTGAGGAAAAGACCCAAAACCCAAACAAACAAGCAAAATATTTTTCATGCATTGAATTGTTATTTTTATATCAGAAATAAGCAAAATCTCTGAATTCTAATGAAGTGATAGACAGATTTTCTTTATTTTAGGAGTGATAGAGGATATGTAAATAAAGAGGAGGATAGCTCCCTGCCTGATGCTTTTTCTTCCTTGAGGGCAGAGGGATACTGGGTTTAATGTCCATAAGAGCACAAGTATAACTTACAGAGTTTGTGTACCAGCTTTGTTCTGCATTTTTCATAAAGATAAATACCTTTATACTCTAGACTTGAAGCAAGGGAGAAGGAGAAAGGAATGATTGAAGATGATTATGAACAGCAAACTATCATTTAGAGAGCCATTATTCTAAGCCTTAGCCCTCAAGTGCCTCACTGGAAAGTGCAACTTATATAAAATTTGTCTGAATGACTTGGTTGTTCCTGTGGCCCAATCTAAGACCACCAAGTAAACATCCATATATCTACTATATTGCTTTCTTCTTGTTGTTTTGTTTTAAATCTGCTGCTTGTTAGATTGAGTATGGTACTGCTACTAAGAAAATGATTTTTTAGCTGAAAAATATGTAATATGGCTTTTTCTTCCAACATGTTCCTCATCCATTGAACCCATACAAACTTGAGTAGCCACAATATCCGTTAGGGGAGGAAAAAAAGGTTTTGCAGCTCTGGAACACTTCAAACAGGAGCAAAAACCCAGCAAACCCTAATCCAATATTTACTTACTGATCTTTGGATTTTAACGTGGCTTTTATTAGCTTCTTTTGACTTTTAGTTCTTCCTCTTCTGACCCTTCTCATTGGAGACACAGTGAACAGTTATTTCTCAGCCAGCCTATGCTGTAGACCAGCTCTTAGATGTGTTTTGTAGCAGCCTCATTTGCTATCTCCAACATCTGTTTCTGGATGGTGAATTGATATGTTATGCAAAAATCAGCTTGTGCTTGAAGTTACTTTTGCTTAAGTGATTGGTGGATTTTATCCAGAAATGCAAACCTCAGAAATTTTGGAGCTACTGAAATCAGAGTGGAAATATTCATCTCATTAGAACCAGGATTCCTCAGAGAATTATGTCTGTTTTACAAATGTGTAGAAATAAGAATGAAAGTATAAGGGGCCTTCCTTCAGCACTGTCAGAGACAGGGCAAGAAGAAACTAAACACAATATTTTCTAGCTCTTTTTGCATTTAGAAAGTATCAAATACAACCTCTGCCTTCCACTTTCATGGCCATATTAACGTAATGTAGGTGAATTAGCTAAACTGATTGATCTAATGAAGTGCTATACAACACATCCAGCATCTCCAGTCTGTTTGCCTAATGAAGTGTCAATATGTCTCAAATGGTTCCTCACATGATTTAAAGGAATTGTCAGGTTTAGTCAAAGAAGCCTCCAATGATTTACACTATTGTATGAAGCTCTCAATCATTTAACTACAGGAGTGCCTCAAATCTCTCATCATTTTTTCAGCTACTTATCCTGATGCATATACTAATGTCTAATTTGCTAATCAGGGGAAGAAGATTGCAGTGCTTTGACAGGGAAGGCCAAAAATGGATTCTGCCCATAAAAGAAGTCACAAAGGTAACAAAGACAATTTACAAAGGAGGAAATAAGGCATAAATAAAGCAATCAGTTGCAAGACTGGAAATCTACAATTAGATAATTTACTATAAAAGATTAAAATGAATGCAGAATCACGGCAAATGCATACAAATCCAGAGGAAAATCCTATTAGGTCTCAAAAAAACCTGCATACAACTTCCTTTCCACAGCAGTTTTAATGGGTTCACATGTTAAACAATCTTGAAAAAATTGTCCTCATTATATAATCTGTCTTAAGAGGAAATACTAGGAATTCCTCACTCATTACTTCAGAGTGATGTTAGAACAAAGGACAAGACATCATGAAAGACTACCAGAAGAAATGTTATTAAAGCAGGAATGTAAAGAAAGAGGGGCAAGTGATGAAACATCTGAAAAGCCTCACAGAGTTCTGTAAGGGATCTGAAAAACCAAAGAAACAATTCATTTAATGGAGAACATGTGACTATGTTAATTTTACAAGAGCCCACAGGCTCTGACAGACATGCTTCTATAATTGTAGAAGCAACCATAGCTTTGCATTTCTAATTTTCTTTTTTCACATGTCGTATGATCAAAAATAAACTTCATGGTGTTAGCAGCCCAGATAGACATCATGGCTCAATTGCAGAGGAAATATGTGAAAAATCAGAACGTAAAGTTTGGGATATTAACAGTAGTATTTATCCTGTCAGATTAGCTTCAAAATAAATCCAAACACCATAGTGTAATAAAACTCAAATTACAATGAATTACAATATAGATAGTATATCACATTAATTTTAATATGTTGAAATTGTAATCAGAAATAATTGGACTTTCAGTAGAAAAGTAAATGAAGTTGCTGAAGCAAAAGGAAATTAACATTGATTGCAAGTGGAATAAACTGTGCAGATTTGGAAGGTTCTGATTTATTGAGGTGGGAACTACTTCTAAGGCCATTAACATAAAGATTTAATTAATGTGTCATGATTTTTGTCAGATAGTGCAAGGAGTTAGAAGCCATTAAAAATATAATTTCATTTTGATAATGAAAATCAATATGAAAATTGCGGGAGAAGCAATCTCAGATTACTGGATTACTATTTTACATTTACCAGATTACTATTTTACATTTACTAATACATTGCTATTAATGTCCAGACTGGACATTAATAAACTTAGCTTTTGAAAACAATTAAGAAACAACAGAAGTTCCTTAAAAGCATCACAATTGTGGCTATTTCAAGCATGAAAAGCTGTTCTCTTTCACATTCTAATGATGAAATCTTTGTCTCTTAGAGAAAGTAACAAGTTTCAAGAAATGTTTCTTGCCTATTTTTGTTTCCATGCTTCCCTGTCCCTCATACTCTTAAATACCTGCCCTTTGAGCAGTATCCAAAATCCTCTAACACTGCTACTTACATGTTTCTTCCTCTTTCTGTGCTCTGCCTAGTTTCTACCATGATTCAGAGAGCATTTAATAAACTTAAAACATCTCTGCATAATATGATACTGCCCTAGAAGCAACCTACTGCTTTTGTAAAAGTGACCATGGGTGGATGATCTATTGGGATCATTCTGTGTTACTTTACTACACCAGTGCAGATTAATATTCTGTGAACTAGACAAGGATGAAAAAAGTCTTATTGGATAAGGGCTCTCAAATATAGGTTAATTCCTGATTTGAAAAACTATTCTGCTTATGACTCAGTAAAAAGGGAATACTTCCTGTGCTGATTGAAGACCTCAAGGATAAAATCCATTCATGATTTTGTAGCTCTCAAACTGTTTCTGAGGACCCTGTAAGCAGCTAGATAAATAGGAAGAGAGAGATTGATTTTTCTCTTATTTATATTCTGTAGACACAAACATAAAAAATTCTTACCCTCTCTGCTTTCCCATTAACTTCAAAATACCAGAGATTTTGTAAACTACACTCTTGCTTGCCTTGAGTGGAGAATTTTCTGTTACAACCCTCTCATCCTCTGGTGAATTTTGAATGTTCCTTTTATCACATGTGAATCCTTTAGGAGATAAACCAGTCATTCTCTTTCTATTATCTGACCCTTTCTGCAGTAAGTGGTGTCTTTTAATTCACTCAGTATTGAAAGAGAATGTGCAAGATATGATACTGAAACATTTTGAGTCTCAGTTTGTAAATGAGATGTGAAGGGCCTCCTCCTCGCTCCTGATGCCTGTGTTCTGAGCACATTGGCAGTAGAACAGTGCAGCCTCTTTTCTTTCACCACTAGAAAGGGAGTAGCCCTTTCCTGTGGGGCTTCCTGGGTAAGAATTTAGAAATTGAAGCCGTCTGTCATGTTGTCCACTGGATTCCCCAGATACCTAAGAGAGACATATTTGAAAACAAATTTCTTTGTCAGATGAAAAGAAATCTTGTCTTGAAGTGTGGCTGCTCTTTAAGGCAACTCTAAACTTCTAGCAGCTGTCATTTTACAGAGTTCATTATCAGCCTCATTGCTATTCAACAGACAGTTTGGGATAGCAAAAGGAAAGCTGAGGCTCTGTAGGAGTAGGCAAGTGCCTGAATTGTGCATAGATCCTCTTTTCTGTGTATAACATTATCAGTGCTGCAGGAAAAAGCTGTAAGTATAGGCATGTCATTGCAAATGCTGAGGTCTTTCAAGTGTATTTTATCAGATGATCTCTATCTCAGGGTACAAAGAGCATATATTAGGATTACTGAAGATATTCCTTTTCACCCAAACAGTAAACAAACAAACAAACAAAAAAGTAAAGCAACCAAGTGAATAAAAGATATTCCTAACTCCCCAGCCAGACAAAAGCATTTTTGTTTTCTCCTCCATTCAGTTTTTCTGTATGTCTGTGTTCACCCACAATGCTTAAGTTACCTAAACCTAGACAGCTCTTATTTTCCCTCACTTTATTATTGTAGCTAAAAGCAATTTATATGGAAACAAGTAGTTCAGATACAAACCCTGCACCTGGAACTCACTTAAATAGTATCAAAAATCTTCTGAGATGCAGTTTTTATTTATTTTGAAGTTTCATCCTTTCTTTCTTCATTGTAAGGCTGTGATTGCACTCCTTTAGCATCATAAAATCAGTGGTGAAATGGAAGGGTAGTGGATTAAGACATAAGAAACAATTTCATATTTACAGAATATATTTTTTAAATTAATAATTTATCCTTAATTGTTGGATTGTTGCACTAGTTCCATCGAGTCTCATGGAAAAAAGCACTTTAGGTTCTAGTCTTAGGTTCAAGATGTCAACAATCCATTACTGAGGCTCTTCTTTAAGAGTTTTATTAACATATGCAGCTTAGAAGGTATAATTAGCTTCTGCTACAGAGTCAGTCAGAGGCAAGAAACCAAGGATTCTGAGATGGCCAGAAAACTGGTATAACAGCTTGATCTGTCTTTTGTACCAGTGAAGTTCTGAGTCCCAGGATGTGTCCAGTGTTACAGAATGGCAGCTGTCTGAGGTCCCCCCTTACCGGCTGCTTTTATAGTGGGTCTGAATGGGTTATGGGGGTATTTCAGGTCGAATTCATGCCCTTACCCCAGAGTACAGCTGAGGTGGAGACACCAATATCTGAAGGTAATTGCTCAGCTACAGCAGCCAAATGCCACAGACATACAAAATTGTTGATTTATGTCACACAAAGGCAGCATGGAAAGCAAGCACCTGGGTCAAGTGTGCTTTTTCAATTTTTTTCCTTTACTTTCTTCCTGTGTTCAGTCACAAGAAATGATACAGAGCCAGCCTGAGGAGTGGAACTGAATGTTTGTGGGAAGATTGTCAATTTTAAAGCAGACTCAGGTGTAGCTGTAATGGCCATATCAGAAAAAAAAGTTTCGCTCCCCTCCCAGCTGAACCAACTGCGGCTACTCCAAACAATCCTAGAGACAGCATAAACACAAAGAAGAAAAGCTGTGTCTTTAATGCTTGGGAGACTTTAGACTGGTCTTTTCCTTCATCAGAACACTTACTACTTTCTTGATTAAAAGCATGAAAGAAAAATTTTAAGAGGGTGCATTGGACTCCTCTGTTATGTACACACTGTCACTGTTTATAATATTGAAACAATAAATTTCACAAAATTCCCTTTCTCACACTTTTCAAATAGCTTCCAGCATAATGCAGTGTTGGACCAGCTACATCCAGCATCTTGTACAATCAGCCCCTAATGTGTCAGGAAACTTGAGAACTGTAACAGAGTTGTTCTGTGTTAGAAGCACAGTATCATCTGCTGTCACATTGGGAAGAAGAAGGTGAAAACCCAGATGAGTGAGAGCCTCAAAAAACTCTGAGAACGTGGAAAAAAAAAAATCTTATAACTTTCTAACTGTGGAATAAAAGATATTCTTTTGAAGCAGAAGATGTTCTAGCTACTTTGCAAACAAATCAGCACCCTTGTCATCCTCTGGTAAGGCTGAGGCATGGCCATTGAGACATTCCTCAGTCTGTCCCAAGGACTTAATTGGTTACTGAAGAGGTACCACAGTGACTTGGTGTTAGGCTGTTCTGCTCATCAAACCTTTGCTTTCAAAACCAAAGGGCAGGTTTTGAAAGGTAAGGGTAGATAAAATTCTCAGTTGTTATCTGTTGTGACTAATACATTCATGTAACAAAACCAGTATTTTAAAATTTACATAAATTTCTTCATTTTTAAAAAAATGTAACTGCATTTTAAAAAACTAAAAACTATGAAGCCACACTAGGTTATTTATTTTTGTCTTATGCATAAATTAAGCTTTTTGCTATGTGGAGAACATGTAGGTATATGTTTTAACTTAACTATCAAGCATTTTCATATCCAGAGGACAGAGTAATGATCTGATTAATGGCTGTAATATCACATAACATGAACGTATGTTCCAAGACTTCAGACAGTGTTGATTATTTCTTCCCTTTCATGTATGGAATATTAAACACTCAACTTCTTCCTAATGTTCCTTCAAGTATAAACAATTCTACTTTTAATTAAAACAACATATTAAGGATAAAACAGAGTGTGTAGAGATCAGATATTACTTCTTTTCTATAGCTATCTTCCAAGCATTATTACTAGGATTTTGTGAGGGAAGAATTAAATAGAAAGTAGGGTTTAGTTTTATTATAGATGTGTGAATCACATCATTAGGAGATAATACTATATTATTTTTCTGAATTGATGATGAACAGGATCACCTTAACAGGCTCCTTTTGATGCAGTATTTAAAATGATAAGTGAAGGATGTGTTAGGAATAAAATAGAACCGCAGGTGGTGTTTTGGTTTCCCTGTCCCACACTTCAAATACAGAGAATAAAAGGATTAAAAAAATGTCTACTTGAAGTTTGGTAAAGACTTTATTAATTGCTAAAATATTTAGTTTCCTGGTTTGAGTCTGAAATAGAAGCTTCAAGTCATAAATGACATCTCGCACAGCAGCAAGGTTTTAAGTTAAATGTTAACCACTGTTTAATCACGAGTTTGCTTCGAAGTAGTGGCGACACTGAGACAGGCCGTGAAGTCTTTCAAATTCTAGCATAAATTAATGGATATAATGAGCCTTTTCCCCTGGCTTATTGAGGCAATTTTTTCATTCTCGGGGTTCGCTTTGTTGTTGACACGTACACGGCTGCATCGCCGGGAGAGCGGGCGCGGGTGGGCTCCCCGCGCCTGCCAGGGCAGGTGCCGCCCGTGCGGCCTCGCCGCGCTGGGGAAGGTCTCAGCACCCGCGGGGTTCCGCTTGTTTGACAAAGCGCCTCCGTGTGCTCCTCCGTGAAAGGCTGGAGCTACTTTTAAAAGCCAGACAAATGACAGGCAGGGGAGCGCGCTGTCCTCCCCGCTGCGCCAGTGTGGCACCGATTCACCGGGAGAACAGATGACTTCACTGAGGCTGGAAAGAAAATATGTGGCAGAGCTGATTGCTGGCATGAGGGTGGTGCAATGCATCAACTGCAAAAGCATCAGTGCTGTATGTTCTGTGGCCTTCGCCTCTGACTGCAAACTGTCTGCCTCTCTCTTGTTAGGGCTGAAAGACTGGGATCCTTGCCTTCTGCAGGAATTAGTGTCAGCTGAGCTCAGAGCAGTGGCTGGCATTGCCTTCCGTACGAACTCTCGGTGCAGACAGTGGAGATCTAACTGATCACCTCCTTGAAAAAATATGGTGATGAAAAAAACAGTATAAGAAAAGTCCTGGTTCAGAATTCCTTGTTTGGGAACTAAAGAGCTGACACTAATGCCAGTAGTTTGACAAGACTAGGTCTCATTAAAGTGATTATTGTCATGTAATGATTAGGGTCAATTACATTTGCAGGAACTCTGAGATGTCTAGCTGCTGCTTGGATATAGAAGAACTTGTATAAAGCTAAGCCTTGCTTAATGAAAAAGTAGACTTCAAAGTAGCGTATAGAGGAATAAAAAGGGCATTTATGCAAGAGGCAATAAATTAAAAGAGCTGAAAAGATGTAAAGACAGATAAGTATGTGAATTGCTTCTGAAAAAACATTAAGGTGTGGCAGCATCTATATCAATTGTAACAACATAATTTATGTTTTAAAAGTTCCATTCGTATTTATTTTCATCTAGTTGTATGTCTTTTTCTAGTTTGAAATATTGCATGTTTTTTCTCAACTGTTCCCTGTAATAAGACATTTGCCATGGTATTACAAGATAATAATAACTTTCTCTGACAATGCATCTCTCTCATTCTCCATGTTTTCTGCGTGTTTTATTTGCCCTTTAATATTTTTGACAGGTGGGTTGAGATCAGAATAGCAAATCGCATAATTCAAATGAGAAGGTCATGTAGGTAGGGATTGTCCTGTTTGAACTGCATAGAGATTTGAAAACCAGTCCCACCGAGTTAGTGGAAGGACTAAAGGATTTGAACAACGCACAGTGACTGCTTTATCACCTGTCCTGCAAGGAAAACTTTAAAATATACAGTAAGATAATGGTGTGTTACTCTCACGTATTTGTGTATAGGTGGCAAATTAGCAGGGAACGGAGAAAACCAAGGCGTTGATCTTAAAGAAATAGGAAAAATGTTGAAACAAAATGTTCCTGACTATTTAAATATGTGGTAAAAAGTAAAACAATATTTCCTTAATTTTGTGAAGAAGGAGGAGATGATGACAGGCTGAGGAGTCAGCACAGCTGGATGGGCCAAATACAACAGCAGCATCTGGCAGATACATCTACACTGAGCACTGAACTCAGGTTCACGGCTGAGCTTCTTTATAGTTCACACCTAATCTCCAACATCTGTGTTAAGCCAGCTGTTTCAAGGCTCTTGGTGTCCACCATAGCTGCTGCTGGGTGGCAAAAGCAAAAATACAACATGGGTGGATTAAAAGAACAGGTGCTACCTTTTCCTTCAAGCCAGCTGTATGAATGCTTCCTTTTCCTGCTCCAAGCCAAGCAGGGATTTCCACAATTTTTCGAGTAATTTGAGATCATTCCAAAGTATTTCAGATCAGTGTTTGAAAGCACTGGTGGGCGTGCTGATTGCATGTTCCATTATTTTAATAGGTAGATTCATTTGCTACTCAGTTACTTGCAGAGAGTAGTGTTGGGCCGGTGATGGTAAGATATTGATGACTTCTGACTTCAGGCAAAAATGTGTTTCAGTGCTTGGTTTTGTTAAAAGTCTATTCTTCACTATATCTGAGGCTATGCATGCTTTTCACTTTATAGTTTCTTTGAATATGAGAATAAATAATAAATTATCATTAATAAATTAGCAGGAGTTGACAAAAGTAAGTGCAAATGATGGATTTCTATGTAAGTCATGGAGTATAATCCTGGATCCATTGAAATAAATGACAGAAGCCTGAATCTTAAATGGAAACTATTTTATAAAAATATTTCATTATCTTAACTAGACATTAAACTAACATTGACTTAAGCCTTCCGTCACTGAGCTGAATTGAAATTAATGTGAGTGGGAATAGAAAAAAATCTACTATTGAGAAAAAAGATTCCTTCAGTTGAAATTATTGATGTGGTCTCAAGTATTTTATGGGTTATGCTTACGTAACACATTACCAGTAGAAATAGAGGTGATGGAATGGCCACCAAAGTTATTAGGGTGCTGTTTGTTTTATTGCTCTGAGTAGACTGGTTGATTTCAGAATAAGCCAAGTTAATGGAGCTGCTAGTGTAAGTACAGTGAGCATGATTTAGTCCTTGACAAGTACATATTTATGTATTGTTGTGTTGTGGAGCGCTACTTCAAGCCATGATTATTCCATTAAGTCCTTGCATTCATTCAAATTTTTCACATGCTGCTTCTTATTTACAAAATGTTATCCAGGCCTTGCAAAACCTAATGAATTTTTAATTGTTAGCCAATGATACAGGTGTCTGCAAACACTCTGAAGTCATCCATCATTAAATACATTGTACAAAACAATTTTCTTTTGCTTACTTGAATCCTACCTCCCTCTTTCCATCTTATCACTTGACTTCATTAAAATATAAGACATAAATTACGCAGCTTTTGAATGCCCTCTGTATTTTCAAAATTCTGACTGAATGCTCATTTGCATACAGTCAAATCTCAAGTTGATTGCCATCTCATTACGTACCTGGAAAAAGCTTAGCACATATGAATTTTACTGTGTTGTCTCATGTGTCTTCATATTATTTCCTTGAAAAATGCACATAGATGTTACGTGAATAAAAAGTGGGCTTGTTCTTTACATTGTCTAATATAAGTAGATAATCCAATCTACCATATTGGTTTCACTATTCGAGTGAAAAAAAAATAGTTTTTTTTTTTTTTGCTATCTAAAATATCTTTATATGAAAAAGTATTTTTGGTGAGCTAGAGAAACTACACTTCCACTTTTCTCTATCAATGTTCTTCTTTTGCTATTGCTCAAGTAGGATGTGTTTGTATTGTGTTTTATACCTCAGATACTGGGCAGCAAATGTGAACATCAGAAGATTCTTCTTGTATTTTGAAAGAAAAATTAAACCTGCCAAATTTGGACTGCAAGATCAAAACATGCATTCATGGTTAGAATTGTAAAAAAAATTATGAGAAATGAGACATTACTTCTACAATTTTGGCAAAATGTATATTAAAGAATAAAGTGAAATTTTTTAGCCATGATACACAGTGTAGTGAAAAGTGACACTGTTAAGATGTAAGGGAGATTTACCAGTGGAAGATTATAGCTTTTTCATAAATTTCATTGATTTTTAAATTTTTATATAGAACCCATGCTTCAATGCCTGTTACATTCCTTAAGCCTTTTTCAAATAGGCAAGAGGGAGAATACAATTTAAGTACATTAATCAGCAGTTCCAAACGAAAATATTAGCCTGTAAGTTCTTGGCGTTGACAGAAAACAAAGCATAGTAATTTTGTTCTTTCAAGATTATCAGAAAGTTTCATAACTAAAGCAGAGATAGAATTAGAAACTGTTTAATGTTGGAGAGATAAATTGGTACCAACAATTATTTAATGAAGCCTGTAATTCAGAGTTGCTCAGAACAATAAAATAAAGGTAAAGGAATGTAGTCAGTTATTCCATTTTCATGTGAGTCATGGTGTTTCTGATTTGTTGGAATGATGGCACAAAATCCTCTTTGCAACCCAAAGTGCATGATCAAATACAATATTGACTAATACGGAATAGATTAAGGTGCTTATAAAGCACATCAGCAGTTTTGTTTCCCTCAATTGTTATAAAAATTGTGTGAAATAAACTATCCATTGATATTTTGGGGGCTAAGTTGTAGAGTAACATGACAGAGTATAGAAACTTTCAGGCAAATGTTGCTGCTGCGGGATGGACGAGAAGAAAAGCATGACACAAAGTCTAAGTCCGAGGCGAGAAGCCATTTAATTTATTAATTAATATGGCCTTTTATAAGGCGGTTTGCAAAGATGGCAGGAGGCCATTGGACCTTTGACCAGCCACCCCTCAGCACGATTGGCTAGTTTTCTAGAATACCCATTTCTAGAATCCCATTTCCACAGTACCATAACAAAGCTAGGAAAACAAGTAGCAGGTGTTAGATAAAGAATTGGTTTACCAAACCGTCTCTCTGTTTCTTGTAGCTTGTGTGAGAAAGACAAAGTTCTCACAGAATGCTGCAGAAAGCTGGAAAATTTCTCTGTTAAATGCTTTTCAGCATCCACAGGCAAAGGCTTTTTTTGTAGCCCATATTCTCCTTTCAGGCCTGTCTGATGCCTTAGAGCAGCAAGCAGGTGCAATGCTATGGAGTAATAGTGGGGATATGGAATTTAAAAAATCCTGCTTTGGAATACATTTGAGAAAACAGTCAAGTTCAGCAGAGGACCTCAGTGCCTGAAGGGACATTTTGTGAGGGTACCCAGCCAGAAGGATGGCTGTACTCTAAAGCTTTGTCAGTCTTCCAAGGGAGAAACCTCAGATGTTCTCAGCTGGGTAGAACCTTTGACAGAAAACAAGGGAATAATACAGAATTAGACATTAAAAAAAAATTGTTTATGCAATAATTTCAGATATTAATTATAACTGTTTATTTAGACATTCTCCTTCTTTACTTGGACTAACTGCAAGGTCTTCCAAATTTCAATCTAAACAATTCAGTTGAGCTTGGATTTCAAGCTCCAGAAGTTCACTGAAGTCTATCCCTTCTTTGTGGGCAGCTGTTAAATCCCTGGCACTCTGAAAATCTTCAAGCAGGTTCAGCTAGGTTAAATATCTTCCTTTTTTACATGTTCATGAACCCACACAGAAAAAAGCTTTCCCAAATGCTATTAAAAATAATTGGAAAGGAAGACTTCTCCAATTTACAGCATTGTCTGAATCTGGTTTTGAAGACATCAGCCCTTGAAAAATATTATACTCTCTTTTTACAAAATTGGTAACCCACAAAACCAAACCAACCAAAGAAAATCCTAAATTACTTAAAATCCTTTGTGAGCAGAAGGACTTGCCCATAGAATAGTAGTATTGATTTCATCCCCTTTGTTTCTCACTAGAGATTACCTTTTATTGCACATGCTAATAGATATTTTGGTGGAAATCCACTGAAGCAAGTGGGTTTTTGACATCCAAATCAGTGTTTGGAAATATCTACTGTGTACCTAGAAATTTCACTATGGAAATGGCCAGTGGGTTCTTTTTAGTTAAGTCGACAAGATTCAGAAAAGCAGCAACAAGGTTAATTTATAAAACCTCTTAACTGTTATTTTTCTCTTGAGAAAATACCTTAGATTGGACTGTGCCCTAGTGAGGGCTACAGTATTGAGAAAACCCTCTATTACATTATGTAACATTTAAAACCAGTTTTTATAGATATAAAGGTGCAGCTGAAATTCAGTTAAGGTTGAAACATACTGTCCTTTGAAATGTCTCTTCAGCAATTTTGACTAGCTGTAACATTTAATTTTTTTTTTTAAAGAATACAAAAAAAATTGTATTTTTCAAATGTCTGAAGTATAGGGAAAAAACCAAGAAAGGTTGCCTTTTCAGAAAGCTTTCTTCAGCTTTTTCATTTAGCCTTTTAGAAAGGCCAGGGTTATGCAAACTCAAGAAACAAATAATAAAGAACAGTAGAAATGATCTTCCAGAAGGTAAGGAGGGGAATATACTCAGTTCCACACTCTTAATGAGGGGTTTATTTGTTTTTCCCTAAACAGGAAAATCTATTCTTGAGAAAAAACCCACATTTTAATATATTAGGTAAAAATTTGACTGTGACTCCCTATAATTTGGGGAACAGTAACTAAAAATCTGTAAATGACACATTTTTGCCCTGGACAGTTTTACTACTAGATTACTACAAAATTCAGTGTTTATATTGGAGCTTTAAAAATATTTATATGAATTATTTGGGTGAGGGGTCTGAACTGAAGGGAAAAAATAAAACCTTTGAAGAGAAGTTGATTGCATAATGGCATGAGCACGTATCTCAATATTATGCAAATACAATTTGCTGTAGGTGACTACAGAATAATTATTCTAGTGCTAAAGTTGATGAGGAAAACTGTATTTTCTCAGGAATCTGATTTCAAACCTTGGCTCTTAGGGCTGACCTTGTGTAAATGGTGACACAAAAAACTTCACCATTAGGTAAATGTTCTGCTATGGAGGGACTCTGTAAAGCAGTAAATTGTGCCAACACACATCCATGTTAGGGAATCTGTGAATTAATAGGCTGCTTCAGTAATTTAACAACATGGATAAATATCCATCTGTGTGGAAGGTTCTTGAAAAATGATGACAAAATTAATAAAATCTAAAGAACAAGAAGTGTAGCACAAGTAACTTGTGATAGGATCCAGTGTGAATCTCAAAGAAGTAAGAATCATTTTATTGCAGGAAGGTCTGTGTTGCAAATTCTCATAGCAAGAGAAACGAAGCTATAGTAGACACATGAAGATTTAGCAGGTGGAAACCATAATATGCCAAAGGATATTTTTCTTGTTTTCAGAACTCCCACACTCCTAGTAACTGATATTAATGTTACATTTTTGTATGCGGGAAAAAAACCCTGTCTTCGGAAGGATTTCTCTGAAAATTTATGTTGCCTTCTTACTGTCTTTTCTGATATTACTTACATGCTATATTTCAAAAATAAATAGTCTGTGTGACAGAATCTGAATTTTTCAATGTACTAGTAATATGTAGCAATGTCACAATGAAAGTAATGGTCTGATATTCCCATGTTATTAAACTTCAATTTAGTTCTTCAAAGTTATAAAATACTAAAATTCTCCACATATTTAAAGCTTGAACACTCAAAAAATATCTTATTGATGAACAGCATTGGACGTATTAGATCTTTTAATTCAATTTAAGGAAATGTAGAGAACTTCAAGTAATTAATTTTCTTGCATTTTAAATTACTCATATGATTTTTACTATTAATATTTTGTGGTTTCAGAAATTATCTTTTATAACACAGCAATATTAATAGATTTCTTAACCCAGACTAAATGAATGTTTGTGCTTGATAGTGCATACCATTTAGGAAAGCTCTAAAATCTCAGAACATTTTTTTTTCAATGGTTTAAATTATTTTCGTAATATCCTCTAGCTTGGATTTATATGGTTTAGTGAACACCCACTTTTCTCAACAGATTTGCAGCTTTTTAAGGTTGCACTCCTGCCATGCAGCTCCCCTTGAGCTTCAATCTGTGACATGTAGAGAGAACTACAGAGATTCTGTTTGGGGATGGATTTCCTTTGTTATTTCTCTAGGTACATGGAGCCAGTCCTGTGAAATGCTGCTTGGTTCTTCATTTCAGTGGGAACTGGCAGTGCAATGCAGAGTGCAAGAAGACTCAGAAGCACTTCCTAGGACTATGGATGGAGAAGAAAACATCAAACTAATCTGGAGCTCCTGTGACCTGTGTGTATGAGTCAGGTGTTTTAAAAGTAAAAACAGAAAGATACGCAGTTTTACAGGTAACACCAGGTTTTCCCCAGTTGCCTAAGTTATCAAAGTTCCTTTTATCCAAGTGTAGTGCTTCTACTTACGTCATTATGTTAGTACAGATAAGCTATGCTTTTCCTTGTTTATAGCAGTGATTATATTTTCCCAGTATTCACTTCAAATGTTTTAAAAGGACTACACCTTACTAAAAAAAAAATCATTGTGAATGCTTAATTTTATATTAATTTTTATCCATATTAAATTAAAAAAAAGCAAACATCTAGAAAAAAAGTAACAGCAATAAATTAAAATACTAAAAGATTTACTTCAGTGACCACTGGAGAGTCACAAGGACCTTCATGAATCTGCTTATGTTTCGGAGGGAGATTTAACTTGTTGCTTTCCTGTATGTGTTTTGTTTAAAAGGTGCATGCTGTGTGCCAGGAGTGGAGAATGGCTACATTTCTTCCAGTTAATTTTAAAACCTTGAGAAGGTTTTTGTCGTTTTATTTTCCAGATGCCTGAAAAACTTTCTGTTAATCACTCTGGGTACAAAACTAAGTACAGTCATGGGACTGAAAGTGAATTTTGATTATGTACTTAAAGCATTGTCATGATGCAGGGCTGGTGATTCTTTAGTATTTGTTATGGTATAAGAAAGGATCACCCTCATCAGTGAACTGATGAACAGGATAATTCAAGGAAGAATTGACATTGCTTGAGGCCAAAATGCTGAAATGTTCTTCAACAGATTTATAGCCACATGAGAGAATTTTGGAGAATGAATAAAAGTCATTTGGTCCATCAAGACATATTCATTTTAGTAGACTGTTTCCCCAAGGATGATATCTAATTGTTTCTTGAATGACACTGGTGCTTTTTGCCTCTACAACTTTGCCTGCAGGCTATTCTAAGTGTTTATTATTCTCTACATGAAAAGGTGCTTTCTGCTATATATGCTGAATTTATTTTTTAATTTCCAGTTAAGTTCTCTTGTCCTATAATCTGTGTTGGAATGGAAATAATAGTTTGAGTTAACATTATCTGTGGCAATTAACAATTTACATGCTTCAAAGAGACAGTTCTACCCTGTCCTTAAAATTAGATGCCCAGATTTATAATCTAAGTAACCATAACTGCATATCAAATGGTGGCAGGGCTCTCCCTTGGAAGGTTTCACATCAGAATCAGTCTTATTTCCCTGAATGTGCTTTACTGATGTTGTTGATGCTCAGTCCCCCACTGACCAAAAGCCTGTCCAATACAGAACATCTGATGACACTTGATGTCTTTTTTTAATATCAGCTAAAGGGAAGACAAATGCAAGATGTACTTTAAAGTTATTTTGACAGGCAGAAAAATGAGAGGCAATAGCTGGGGACATAACAGTAAGAGTTCACTAACTCTTCCTTTGTTCTTTTTTTAAAACAACTCAGTCTTACTTTAGTTTTGGAGGATTTAAAAGATAAATCAGATGGTCTACACTGCCTAACTTTTAACAGCATCAAACCTGGGTTACTGGCCTTAAAGGAGGGGTACCTTAATCCTCCTTAGCTCTTTACAGTTTTTTCCCAGTACTGGCCAGACAAGTCAAGGAGCTGATTAGGCAATTCAGTTACAGCCCTATTCATGTGGGGTTTTTTACTGTGTCAGGCTCCAGAAAACCAGCTAAGACAGTGTTTAGCTGGGTGTAGCATAAACTACTGCAATAGCAACAGCAGCACAGTCTCTGTGCCCCATTTCTTGTTTCTCTGGAGACAGAAAAATCAAAGATTCTTCCTCTCTCACCGTTCCCCATCCAACCACCCTACCCTATTTCCATCCATAACTATACTTCAGTTGCAGACTCCTTACTTGGCTTTAGATGGCCCAAGTCTACAACTCCCCAACAAAAACAAGAAAAATCAGTTTTTCTCACATTTCCAAGAAGCTTCTTGAAGCTTCATACTGAAAATAGCCACAGAACACCATATCATCCCCTGTGGCAGACCCTGCTAGCACACTTCTTCCATCATCCTGGGTTTCAGATTAATTGAGGGTCTATATTATCAACACCTCTACAGACATGAGAGCCAGGTTTTACAGCTGATGAGCTGTGTGTGGTTTAGGAAAGAAAAACTGGCTGCCATCAGTTAAGCACTAAGGTATTGCTGTGTACAGATTATGTGAAAAACTCTGTAGAAATGCAACAGGTGCCTCCACTCTGGCTCTGAGCCATAGACACTGACCCTCTGTGGAAGGTCTATAAATCAAGTCCTACTACACATGGACAGAGTTGTGTAAAGGGGGCAAACAGAGGTCAAATAAAATGTGTTTATTTAGAGACTTAAAAAATACCAGGCTTTAGGGAGGACTTTGATGTTTTTAGGACTCATTCTTTAGAACAGAATGAACATTATACCCCCTCACTTTCTGCTAGATAAACAGCACTCAAATCAAGGTCTTCAATCTGTGAAATAACAAACAGACAAGGAAAAATCATGACCAGTTTCCAGTCCTGAAGGAGAATTCCTTCCCTGGCTATGAATGCTTGTATTAACTAGTTTTCCAACGTGCATTCAAGATATGACATCTTCAAGCCGTTCTGAATAATCATTTCATTGAAGTGATTTCAGACACACACAGTCTCTACTGAGACTCTCTTATCCCTCATTGAACAACAAGAACAATCATGATAAGTATTTCAAATCATTTTTACATGGGAAGAACAGAGTTCCATGGATATGTGGCAGAATTTGTGCCATCTTCAATACTTTATAATCATCCATTCCCTGCAATATTGCAAAGCATCTTTGTAATATACTGGTCACAAAATACTTGTCTTAAGAGTCTGAGTTTTGAATCCCAGTGCCTATTTCTGATCGTGGGAGGCTGGCCTTACTTCATTGCCAGTAATGAATGTGAACATGGGTTAGAGTTTGTGTCAGAACACGTCCGTAGAATAAACTTATTGCAAATTATAATGGCATTGACTGTTTAATTTACACTGCCATCCTAACCAGTGTCTTGAGATTAACATAGAAGTTGAGTTGCTCCACACGATCTTCTCTCCCCACCCATGTTAAGATCCAGGGAGGCCCAGGGACAAGGTAGTGTACAGATATCTTGCCAGAGCTTTTTCAGTAAAACCATTATCACTAGGTATGCAACACAAGTGGTGTAAAAAGAGAGAAAAACTTAATATTATAAATCATCTGGTGTAAAAAGAGAGAAAAACTTAATATTATAAATCATCATTTCTTTTTTTTTAATTGGAAAATAATGTGAGATAACAAGAGTAATTATTTTTTTCCAGCTAGCGAAACTCAGTGAAACTAAATTTGCAGAAATTTCTTTAGTGTTGCAAGAAAGAGGGGAAAACAAACAAGAATTATGAGAAATATAGAATGGATAAAACTGTGTAGTGAATTCCAGCAGAGATTAAATACTCAATGTGATTTTTAAACTTATTTTCTCTTATTAGGCTTCAGGTTAGCAGAGACTGTTTTATAAAAAAAAAATCCTCTATGCAGCTTATTTTTTTTAAGCTCTAAATTAGCATCATAGCATGAGACACATGGTTTTAGCTTATAACTATATTTTCAAGAGATCTCTATATTTGCCTAGGAGAAGGTAACTGAATTTCAGTAAATCAATCTTTCACATATATCTAGAGGCCATGTTTTAACTGAATATGCATTCTCTTTGCCATATTAACAAGGTTTGCTTTCACAGGTGTACAACAGGGTCAGTTATGCTAATAAACCCAGAAATTATTCCCCTGTGAAGACCAAAACACTGCCAGAAGCAAAGAAATTGATAAGATTTAGCCAGAAATTGAATATGACATGTTTTTTGCATCCTGAAGTGATGCATTGACCTTACTTGTTCTTCTTGAAGTCTAAATATTTAGAGTCTCTTAATTCACTTAAATACAATTCTTTATTCTCTTAAATTTGACTTTGTTTTTGAGCTAAGGTTAAAAGGGAGATGCTACTTAAAAATAAGATTCTTTTTAGTTTATTCAAGAGAATTGTGATTTTATTGTTTCTAATGGCTGTTTTGTTTTATAACATACATTTATGCTCACACATCAAATTTGTAACAAGTTACTTAATTTAACAGTGATGTTTAATTTTGTATCCTTTTACCTTCAGGTAGATTGGAACAGCTAGTGCAGATTTCAGTCTGCCTAAAATAATTTCCTCTGCTGGATGGAGCAGATTATTACAAGGTAATTTAAAATATATATAGAAAGTGGGGAAAAGTTGTTTACAGCAAATGCATTTGTTGACCCTCTGATAATTGCCTACAGTGTTTTGAAGATGTAAACACAAATATGCCATATGAATTTATGCATGAATTTCATCTAAGAATATCTCAAACTTGTCCTAATAACTAGAAATACCTTCTCTAAAGCAAATTGTTATCTGGGAATAAATTGCACGTTGGATTCATCCTTCCTCCTGCAGTCACTTGTGTATCTCCACTCACTCGCTCTTTCTGCCTTTCCCCCTTTTTTTTGAGCAAACACATTTAACAGCTGTGGAAACAAACAGGGCACACTTGGCAAAAGTAGGGACCAGATGCCAAGCTCTGCAATGCTTGTTCTCGCAGCATCAGGCGGGTCTGTTGCTAACTCCTTGGTGTCACCTCTGCTGGCTCCTTTTCCACTTTTGCTACTGGCAGGCAGCAGAGGTGCATCTGGAGATGTTGTCAAGGTCCTGAAGCTGTGGGGCCGTCTTGGCTCTTGTGTCCGTAATTCTCTTTTATATTTAAATGTTATTTTTGCATGCAATAACATTAATTACTCAAACGTAACTTAAATTTCTCTTAGCGTTTGTGGAGATGGGGGAGAAAATGACTTTGTTTTCCATATGAGTAGACGTTTTCTATGATTAATTACTGTCTTGAATTTGAGGGAGATTTGGTTCCTCTTTAATGGGGCGCAAAAATATCAGTTGACACCTGGCTGGCACTGCTGATGTGCTCTGAGAACCTGTGGCTTTTTGGTTAGACTGTGTCTGGGTGCGATATGGGGTCACATCTGTGTGTGGGGAAACGAGAAGGTGAGTGGGGTGAGAGTTCTGCTGTGGCCTCGTTCACTGTTGGCTTTGCTTTAAATTATAAGTCACCCTAGAGAGGTCTGGAGAGCAACTAATTCCAAATGCTATTAATAGCCTGTAAAATAAATCTGGCATCCCAGAGAGAGAGAGGGAACAAAAGAGGAAGCTGAAAGGAGAATACATTATCCTCCTGTCTCTGGCAACCGGTGCTAGGACACAAGGAAATGAAATGAAGCTGCTTCAAGGGAAGTTCAGATTGGACATCAGGAAAAGGTTCTTCACTGAGAGGGTGGTCAGTCATTCCAATAGGCTCCCTGGGCAACTGGTCATGGTACCAAACCTGTCAGAGTTCAAGAAGTGTCTGGACAACTCAATTAGTCAAATGGTTTAGTTTTAGGTAGTCCTGTGAGGAGTAGGGAGTTGGGCTCTATGATCCTTATGGGTCTCTTCCAACTTGAAATACTCAGTCATTCCATGCCAGCTAGAGTGTGTTGGGAAACATATTCTTGGAAAAGACTGGACTCTAAACTCAGATAATGCTGCTGTATGTGTCCTCATTTATAATCACATACAAATGGAAATTTAGACATTTATGGCTTTAGTATCGTGCCATAATTTGCTACTGTTGTGTAACTAATACTAGGTCTTATTTGGATGCTAATAATTCTTCTCTACCCAATGTTTATTCTGACTGGAAGTCTCTTTTTGTTCCAGAAGTTACTTTTTGATTTTCTATGGCTTCAATGTTCACGGACCATTGCTGTCTGATTTGCAAATTAGCTTTTTACGGTTAATCCATGCTCTCCTGTGGCTGTTTATCTTCCTGTCCATGCCATCAGAGGCAGTCTAGATTTCACCAAGACTTCAGGCTCCCAAACTGTCATTATCAACTGCTGACACATGAACAGATACAAATTATGTGCCTCTCTGAGTCGTGCTGGTGGTGGTAGGTTCTGTCTACCACCTGGTGGAGCCCAAAATCTTGCCTTCCCTTCTGGTTTAGGAAAAATTTGGAAAAAATCAGGGCAAGAAGGTGAACATATAGGGTGTGTTCTTCATGTGGGTAAGGAGATGAGTTTACGTGCTAGGCTCTGAGGTGGTTGGTGAAGGGATCCAGCAGAAAAGAAAGGATGTAATGCTGGTTTTGAGGAGCCTGAATGTGCAGTGGGAAGATTGGCATCCGATGACATGGAGGCTTCCATTGCAGGAGGAAGTTAGGAGCCCCTCTCCTTGACTTGCCCTTCACCAAGCAATCAGTAACCAGAAATTGGTGTGATTACTGGTCCATACCTATCAGAAAGATTTATCTGAGTCAAAAGACTTTGCGTACTTGTCTTCACTGTGTCAGTTTTCATTGTTGTAACATTTGTTACATGTTCTTACATTTGGTTTTTTAGTGAGAATGTGATTATTTTTTCCATATGCAATTGTTTGAATTGTCAATTTTACTAAAATGTAGCACTGTTTAAAATCAGAAATGGAAAAATACTATTGCTTCATAGTTAGCTTTGATGTATCTTAATGTTCTAGCTTTCCCCTATAAAGCAGCCAAAGTGAACATTGTTCTTTTCAGCAGATATTTGTAGTCATTTCAATGACTTATTTTGCCTAGCATTTTTTCTTATAGCCGGATAGTATAATTTGAATTTACTTAGGCAGCACAATTTTGTAATGCATTGTTGAAGGTTTTAGACCATTCTGCATATTTTTCCTGTAAAAAGGAAAACACGTGGTTCTCATATAGTGTTTATGACATGCATCAGCAAGCTACTAAAAAGTACAAAACTGAGGTGCTGTACGACTTAATATATCAATTTTTTATCATTTTAGTAGTTTTAAAGTGTTGATTAACAGTGCATTTGCAACCAGGTTAGATCTATAAGTTTTTTCCTAGACTGGGATAATGAGTAGAGGGACCAAGTCACCTGGGAGATACAAAATTATTCAGGAGTGGGTGATTAAAGACCAAACAAACAAAATACCACCTTACTATTTTTCTAAACTCCAAAGCTGTGATCAAGAATCAAAACAATATTTTAAGTATATTCATTTATAACTTTTCCTTAAGATAATTTCCATTTAAAAATCTTATTCTTACCTCACAACAGACGAGAAGATTGCCTATAATTAAATAAGCCCTCTACCTAAAATCAGAGGCCAGAGCTTGTATACATCTCAGATGATCCTGTCATCCAATCCCTGCTCCCAGCTCATGATCAGCTACACACAGATAACTAAGGATAACAGAAGCTGGCCCGTGAAGCATCTGTTTTCCTCATGGTCTTGCCTCACTCAACCAAATAAGTTTTCATTTTACTCATGCATCAAATAAGACAAAAGTTTTGTGAGATGAGGCAAAAATTTTTAAAATCTATCTTTGCCTGCTGCTTGTGTGCCAGCTAAAGAGACATACTTGTTGATAGGCCATATTTTGTCATGCTTTTCAATGACTTTTTTTTAAAAAATCAGCTTTAGTTATATTTAGGCATAGGGACTGATGAGGTTTGGGTAATATCTATTACCTGTGTCCTGGAAATTTTACAGTGGAAACAGACATGGCACACGTAATGTAGTGCAGCACACTTCATGCAGTGGAGTAATTTGTGGAGCAGAAAGCAAATGAAGAAATGGGAAATGAAAAGGGTAAAAGGAAAATAAGATGTGTGCAAAAATGGAAGGGATAGGATAATGTGAGTCCCAGATGGAGCTGCTGTGGGGGCAGTAGAATTTAAAACAAGATTGAAGCTAGTCAGTAAAAGACCAACTGAAATCAAAATGGATTTAGAATGTGTTATTTTAAAACTGATCAGTGGACACCGTACTAAACAGCATTCTGTATAATGTAGATAAAGGTACAAATCCCCCACAACTTTCTCTGTAAGAAAAAATAACTTGTGTCATGGAAACAAATTAATATTGAAAGAAATGCATCCCAAAGTTGTTCTTCAAAGTATATGTTTCACAGGACTTCTATGTATGTTCTGCTTACCCACAGTAGAAATACTTTTATTGTGATGATGCAGTTTGTATTATGATTTCAGATATATATATTTTTTAAAATGAACTTTTTTTTTCAGTAAAAAAATATTAACTTACTAGAAAATAAATAGTTCTCACTTGATGAACTCTCTGGATAAAGTGTATGTATATAGATACAAATGAATTAAAATTGTTTATACTTCAACACTAGCTTCTGTCAAGGTAAAGAAAAAATAATTTAGCCATCAGTGAAAGGTATAGAGCAATCATAAACCAGTAAACAGCTACATAACTTGGAAAAAAATGACAGCAGTTCTGAAGTTTTTAGTCCTGGAGGCACACAGGTTTTAATTTGTCTTTGAAAATGTCTTTTCATTCTTTAAGAGTTCATCTTTTTTATAGTTGTTACAGTGAACTTCAGGATTTGTACATCAGAATTTTTATTCACTATTGAAAAAGTTACATAATGAATGAATGATAAACACATATTTACACATGAGGAACAGAATATACAAACATTTCAGGAATTCTGTTTCAAATATTAAATATGGTGAAACTGCAGTCCAGTGGTGTCCCCTGTGCACAAATGGATAACTTGTATATAAACTTATTAATTCTTGTGTAGCTACTGAATTGTGTATGGCGGCAAAAGTTTCTAAGATAGGGGGAAAATAAGAAGATGATGTAAACTTCTCAGCATCTGTCCTTGTCATGACAGAAAACCTGTACACCATGGCAGAGTCATGTAGCAATTTGCAAACAGGAATTGAAATTATCAAATGATTAAGAATTGAGTGCTAAGCAATGTAAGCAGGAAGAGCAGATGGATTGGGTGTGAAGCCAGTCATATTTGAGAACTGAAAGCAATTAAGAAAATACCTCAGAAATTCTCTAATAACAATATAGACATAGAGCAAAACTCTGTCAGATTACATGGATGTGAATGGAAAGAAGCAAAACTGCACAGTGTAACCTTATTAAGCATTTTCTTAATAGGTTACTGCAATAAAGTTTCTGGTTTTGAAATCAGGATTCATACCTGGGTGGAATGGACACCAGTTGGACAAAATCTTTAATTTTATGTCAATGCTGTGTGTTTGGTACCTTCTTTATAAAATATGTCAACTGATTAAGATGGAAAAATTATTCCTTAAATCACTGTTGATTATTTTCTGGTAGTGGAGCATCATCTGGAGAAAGAATGCTGTGTAATGGCTATACGGTCTGTCTTGTGTGCTTTTTAGAGAGATTGCTGTAGCACTCTGTATCCTGGTCACAGACCTGCTATGGTCTGTCACAGCAGCTATGCCTTACCCAAGTTAACAATTTGAGACCAGTGCATCACACTCCAGTGACAGTTTTTCCAGCTCCTCATATCCTCTTGTACTGAATTTTGGCCCTTTGAGTAAGAATGTGTCAATTTCTGCTTCCTCTGTAATCTGTCTACTGGCCTTTCTTCCATGTGATTGCCATGGAGCAAAATATCATGCAATTGAATAGGTATATGCATACATATATTTTCAAATTTCAAACCAGATTTTTTTATGCCATTGTGAAGGTTATCTGGGTAAAAGAGAGTGCGAGAAGTATTTTTTTGTTTACATCACTTATCACTTTGGCAATAACCTGGCTTTTTTTACAGAAACCCCACTTGTGATCTTGCAGTATTATCCACAGACAACAAGTAAAATTAATAGCATTAATGATTTCTTATGGTTTTTGTCTCTTGGTTGGATTGTATTCTGCCAGGAAATGTGAGAATTCCAGCTGGGGTTTGTGGGCAAAGGCATTCTTAATGTTTTATTTGGATGTTGATTCTTTATACCAGGACAAAACCAAATATATTCGGCATTATTTTGCTTATCAAGAGGCACTGATTAAGTAGTTTTTCTTCACTATTTTAGTGAAAACAGCAGATCTGGGAGGTCTGTCCTGCTGTCTCAAACTTGGTTAAAGTTAGCCAAGAAACTCAAAGTTAAGAGTGAGGGACTAAAGTATTACCAGACTTTTGTATAACCCAGAGGTGAAAAAAAGAAACAAAAAAATCTTCATTGCACCTATCTTGGTTTTTTTAGGAAACCAAGCTAAAAACATAAAGTATGTTCTGCCGTGTGTGAGAGTGATGTGGTAGAAAATGGCAAGGGAAATTTTAGTCATTGTAATAGTGTCCAGTGTCAGAACATTAGGCTGATGCATCCTGAATATATTCAATTAGATAATTTTTCATTTTCTTTTTTCCTTATTTCTGTTTTGTATTCACCACGGCAAGGCAAGTGGGTGAAAAAATACAGGGTCTGCTATGCATGACCTTGGAGTAACGTGGTCCATAATCCCATGTTTGTCTTCTGCTTTAAATCCATTAAAATTGTTTGCATTAATTCCAACTGGAATTTCAGGAGAATGCAACAACTCCTGCACCTAGAAAGCCACACAAGAAAACAGAATTTCTGATACAATGAACTGACATTTCAACAACTTTGGGGCAGTGTAAAGAGATACTGAAAGTGTTTGGTGGAAACACAGAGATTTCTGAAGGTCTCCATAAAGCAAGGGAGTTACAGAGATTTTTAGGACAGTGTCATCTTATGCTCAAGAACACTGGGTGAAGACTCCCAGTAGAGGCCAAGACTATATTACTTATTGACTTTTCTATTAGTTTTAAAGATCTGTGTGTTTAGTGTTTAAAGTACTAAACATTAGTGCTGATGTTTCAAACTAATATCTACAAGTAGGTCTATGTGGTAAGCAGTAATGAACCGATGTTCCCAGTTGAAATATTTCGGAAATTGTGGTTGATTTGAAACAAATAGGAAAAAAAAGAAAAGCAACTCTCAAATCTTAAAATTCTACAGGAGTAGACATATTACTTTTGGATACATGTAAATTATTGGCTAAAATTCTGTCACGGGGTTGATGGGGAAAGTGGAAAATTTAGGCATTTGCAAGTTAATGTCATATTAAACATTTCTGTACACAGAAAATTGTCTGGACCACTAGTTTCTATTATTTGTCAGAGGGTTGAAGTGTATACATTTTTGGACACATCGTGTTACAGTCATATTTCTCCAAAGATAATTTACGCGGAAAAAATGCAAAGGAAAATAAGAAGCTCACTAAAAATTAACTGTTCTGGAGCATGCAAAATCAGACACTGATACAGACATTTACAGAAATGGGTCTTGCTTTCGTTTCATATTTCTAAGCCACCTGCTGAAGACCGCAAGTGCATGGAGAACTTTTTCAATTATGAATTTGGGCTGAGATTGTTATTGTTATTATATTCACACATACCAAATGCTGCTAGAACTAGTGAGAAGTTTTCAGTTTTGTTCTGTTGGGGCTTTTTAATGAGGTGTCTGATGGTTTGCAAAACCATTAGAGTTGTTTTTTTTTTTAGTGCGTACTTCTACCGCCTCTTGAGGTGAGTGGCTGTACACAGCTTTTTCATATGAAGTATAAAAGGAAAATGAAAATAAGGGAAATAAGATGTGAGGTGAACTTAAGGTAGCAAGTTTGTTTAAAAACAAAACAAAAACCAACCACCTTCATGTCTTTTCAATTTACCAAGGGTTTTTGCTCTTTTTCTGTTTCAACAGACGTGGAAGCACCAAAAGCTTGGAGGTTCAGTTTATATTTTTGAAAGGAATGCACTGGTTTCAGCTCTTGCATGTTTCAGTGGTTTTTGTCTTTAGAAGTGTTTCTGTCCGAGTTTGCTTTTCAGACTTTCAAACTGCAAAACCCAGTGAACTGGAGGTGGCATTGCTGGAGCTGGAGATGTGGGTAATGGTCCCTGAGTATTTTACACTTCCTTTTGGAGGCATAACACAGCAACCCTTTCTCTTTGTGGTGAGAATCCTCAAAACACTATGAGGGGCTTGAATCTGTAATGCTTTTAGTAGAAAATAGTGCGACGTGGCAATGTTTTATACAGAGAAAATTCAGAGTGAGGCAAATCTGTTTGGAAGCCACTGTGTTTTTATCCGTGCCTGCCCACTGCGTCCCTGTGGGACTGAAGCGTTTTACTCTCAGACTAGCAGCAATTTTCAACATCTCAGCGCTAAGTCATCCCTCTCCAGGCCCTTCAGAGAAAGATTTTTCTTCCCTCAGCTCTGGTGTCTCTCTCATGGGTGTAGTCCCAGCTCCTCTCTGTAGACCACTACTCTCTATCTCTGCCATCATCTGTCCCTGCTTTGAAACCTTTCCTGGGCTCTCCAGAAGTTTTTCCCAGTTCTGCAGGATCAGCTGGTTCCAGGTAAGGGGAGGAAATCCTGTTCCTCCAAGGGCTTTCACCTTCTTGTAACAATTTACCTCCGTGCTTTCAGCCTCTCATTTTCATCCAAAAAACAAAGTAGCATAATGCTGGAAGCAAACAAAAACTTGGGCTTGCTTGTTGTGGGAACAAAGAGTGAACATCCCCTCAGCTTGGGAGAATGACAAGTAAAGAGGCAAGGGATTGCCTTTTTTGTGTGAAGTCCTGTTACATTCAACATCCAGGTGCTAGCCAGCTCTCAAGTAAAAGGTTTTTCTTTAAATGTTGAGCTGCAAAATAAAGAAAATAGGGAAGCCTTGTAGAGCTACAAAAAATGAAAATACTGACAGGTGATTGCTGCAAGAAATAATTTTTCCTTTATGTTTTAATAACTTTCAAGTTTATTTTATATGTAAATAAGGAAAAAAATATGCCAAGATCTGGACAGCTGATTGGTTCAAAATCACCTGTTGTTTCCTTTCTCAAACTCCGTTAAAAATGTTTTTTACTTGCAAAAGGATAGGACATGATCAAGGTATTGGAAACTGATTGCTGCAAATTGTTGCCATCCCAAAAGAAGAAGAAAAACCACATGACTTTGTATTTTGTTTACAGTTTTTAAGATCATGCAAATGCATCAGCATGATTTACTTTTAAAGATACAGCATTGCAGAGTCTTAGGAATTGTAGACAGGAACTGGAAATAAGTGCATAGATCAAGAAGCTATGTCTCCTTGTCTAGCAAGTTAGTGGCAGTCTAAATTAGTTTAGAAGTAAGATTGGAACTGTACCACTATGAAAACCTTGCATATGGTGGGGGTTTGTTTGTTTGTTTTTCTTTTTTGTTTTAATACCTGTACTAAGTATTGCTAGAAGGTAATATCAGAGAAAGAGGGAGAAATTGAAAATATTTGTAATAGAAAGGTCAAGTTTCTCTAGGTTTTATTTTCAAAAACAACTTACAAGTAATTTTCATGCAACTTTATACATTTTATGATAGATATTGAGAAGGCAGTTAAAATATTTCCATCTTGGGTGTTCGTCTCTAATTCATCTCTGTTCTCCTCCCAGTTTCTTCTTACAGCTTTTCATTACAGTTGACTATTTTTGGAATGGATTGAGGAAGTAAGTCCTTTTATTTTTATGGATTACTTAGTATCTCAGTTTTTTCTGCTTTACATAAAGATAAAAAAGTGGTTCAGAAGTTCAGAAACATCACTAAATCAAAGCAAATAATGCTGTATAAGAAATGGGGGAAATGTTAGGAATTTTAAATAGTTGTTTTTACAGAGAGAAAATGGGGGTGAAAAGTTGTGACATGACTTTCTTCTGTAGCGATAAAGAACTGATATTGAGCATAAAAATACTGTATGATGAACGCTTTCCTTTTAAGATTCTGGTCTGGAACACCAAGCCTTGCATGCTTAGTAAAACTGGAGTTAAACAGATGCCAAGGAATCAGGAAACATGACTACATCTAGATCACAAACATTTCTGGGTCAAAATACAGACTATATCTTCAGAAATGAAATGTCATGTATTAAGAGTGCTTTGCAGTCCCTTAAAAGGCTGTAGGCCTTCAAAGGACTTGTATCCTTGGATACTTTCCACTTCCTTTTCATTTGCTATATGCAGTTCTTCTGAATACCTCAAAGTACCCTATAAATAATGAATTAAGCTTTACAGAAAGTTCTATCTTATATAGACAGTTTTGCAGCCCATTTGCCAGGGAGCAACGTGAAACAGAGAGAGTGAACACTGGAGCTTCTGTTTAAAGAGGCAGAAAAAGAAAGGAAAAATTAGGAATAGAACCGTGACCACATGACAACAACTGGTTGTCTTTAACTGTCTTTTAGCAATCAAATAAGTAGCATTAACTCTCCCTCCTCCCAAAAAATCCCATAACAATAACATTTGCTATGTACACGTTCACAACCCTATGTTTTGATCTGTAAATGTATGTTGAAAATTAAATTAGTATTTAAACATTGATTTAAATTCTTAAATGCTGTGCTTGTCTGTGATATTCATGTTGATCATTAGCTACTAAAACCTATGTGTCTGCGGGCATCAGACACGTGCTTGGGAGAGAATAAATATTTTCATATTATTTTTATGTTCCTAATCTTACTCCTCTGAAGAGAGAGCTGAAAATGCAGCATATGATTTGGGTGAAAACAGTTGATCTTTTTTTAAAAGATTAAATCTCACAACTTTTCTCTCAAGTGTTTTATGAATTGGAAGGTAACTTACGTGTGAATGTTAAAGAACTTTTAAATAACTTGACTATTTCTTTCCAATTTTTCTTAATACTATGGGACATCACTAGCTGCTACTTAATTATGAAAACATTTGAAATGCTTATGAACAGTTCTGTGATTTCAGTATGGATACAGTAATGTTCATAGATGATGACAAATTTCTGTTGTTGCCATTTTTGGTGAAATAATCCTCTGTAGTGATTTTTTAAAAATTTATATTGGAGGGCCTTATCTAAAACAGATTTTTTTTCATTGAAGTTATTGAAAGAGTCCTTGAAAAAGAACTCTTGAAAAGAAATCAGTATGATGAACTCTGCCCATTAAATGAGTAATACAATACATTAGGCCCTAGATTTCTTCTGAAACAGAGATTCTGATAATTCAGGCACCATCTTTGATACTCTGTTATTAGGCTTTGGTATTGCAAAAGTAGTGGGAGGCAGCATTTTTAAAATGTTTTATTTGCATTTCAATCAAAACCAATGTTCTTTCTCCTGGCTATTAGTTACTTTTTCTAGTGTAGAAGTGGGAACAAGATAACACTTATCTTCATTGCAGAGCATGGTCAAAGAGACAAAGTCTGAGCGTAGATGCAAACACTGATCCACTCCATGGATCACTTAACATTCAGTGTTCCCAAGCCCTGCTTTTTTTCCTTTGTATGCACACTTATAACACGTGCTTTCCCTCAGAGTCCCACTTGGAATTTGGCTTTGTGTTTGTCCGTGCAGACACTCAGCAAAGAGTTAAATCCTCGGAGTGCTCGGCTACAAACGAGTTGTGTGTGTCATTGCAACAGGAGCCAGCAAAGCTTTTCCCATACCTTACCGTGGCACATGGGAGAAAGGCAAGTAAAGAAATAAACCAGTCTCCAGATAGTGTAGAAGCACTGTAGGGTCTGATCTGGCAGTGAGTGAGTTTAGGTCATTAAGTTTCAAAAGAGCAGGCCCAGGCCCCAAGAATTTTTTAAGATATTATGGGGGGTATTTTTTAAATCCCTCTGTTCGTAGATTCGTTCTCAATCAGGATGTGCAAGCCACCAAGAAATAGTTTATAATGGTATCAAAAAACTCCTTTAAAACTGTAAGAGCCTGTTTTCATACTGAATATTTTAGTACCATTAAAGTTACTATTTTGAACAGATGTAACGGGGCCGATTTCTATTAGAAAGATCTTGGTCTTCCTTTTCTATCGTCCATTTCTATCCTAACAGGTCAAAAGATATCAGTCTTTGACTTGTCACAGGTGCACGGTTGCATATTGCCATTTCTGGGCTTCAGGCCAGTGTAAATTTCTAAGTAGAGGGAAAAGTGAATGTTTTTCAGGCAGTCTGGCCATTACGGTTGCTCTTTTGTTTGTTTTCTAATTTTATTAATTCTTGCCTGTCTGAGTTATTTACATTCTAGTTATTGGTTGAGAAAATTCTGAAAGACTTGAGGTAAAGCAGCAAAATATGTGTAATAAAATTAATTTCATTCTTTGACAGTGATTTATAAATTGATACCAGGGACACATAGTTCATAAATTAGTATCTGTATGCACTGAACTGACAAAAAAAAATTCAGTTTTGTTGTTCAATTTAATTTGTTTCCTGCATTGTCTGACCCATGCTAATAGTCTTTAAAAATTTGGGTTTATTTCCTCTCTGCATTATTCAAATGCACTCTGTGTCCCAATTGTTTTTAGCTTTTTTACTAAATGATGACTTTTTTTTGGTCAAGTTGGACTGCATCAAATAATTTATGTGATTAAATCAAAGTTTTCAAAGAAACAATATTTCTCTTTGTGTGAGTGTGTATATATGTGCCTTGTTCTGGGGGACAGCCAGGACCTTTTGCTTTTATCACTTTTCTCAGTTCTACAGTTTGTGAAACATAGAAATGTGAAGTTCTGTTAAATTTCTGTCTAGATTATTTTTATGAAAATATCTGACTTTCAACCCTATTATTTTCCAGTTGGAAAACAAATATCACTGATGGCACACATGTTTACAGGTGTTCAGGATGGGAGGGCATGGGGATTGTGCCAAGCAAGAGAACAGTACATATCAGAAAGCTGGAATTCCACATCAACAATTTGCTCTTGTTTTAGAGGAATTTGGTATTGACTAGACAATTAGCATTGTTTAAAATGCTCATCTATATCGTGAATTGAATACATTATCCTGTGAAAAAGTTACTGTTCCCTCTGAATATTCTTCCTCTAGAATCTATTTTTGTTTAGATAACCACAATCTATAACAGATTTTCTGTCTATTCTGTGCAAGAGATTAATGAGTTATTGGATCAAGTGCAATGCAATAAAGGCTGTTGTCTTTACACTTTTGGTGAAGCCCATAGCAAACTGTCTAGAACTAAATTTTCACAAATGTGCCTTGACAACTTTTGTCATGTTTTGGTCATCAGATCACTGTTTTCAATCCCTTACATTCCCCCTCTAAGATATAAAGTAATGATCCCAGGAGGCAGGCTCTATTTGTTATACTTGTGTGTATATTTAAATTAATTTTATGACTCTGCTTCTAAACACGTTTTATAATTGTTTTGATGTATTTTTTCCTTTGAAAGAAACATAGCATTTTATGATCACATATATTTTTATAATCAATTTTCAATTGGTGCAGGAACCAGATATTCATTCCCTTTCCATATAGGGTGAAGCAATATTAGACAGAAATGTACCAATATTCATGCAGTTTTTAGCTGGTTTTGACCCAGAACAAAATGCATGCTAAGAAAGTTCTGATTTTTGAAATTGCAATGTCCTGAAATCCAAAATGAAGTTTTCTGCCTCCTGTAAGTCAAAATATTCCTAATTGTCTCATAACTTCACCTGTCAGCTTCATCTTCCTGGAAGAAAAAAAGTTTTAGGGAAGCTGTTATATGAAATGATTAAAAACATTTGGCTATTATTGTCTGTTCATTATATATTTCCTTCTCAGAATCTCTGGATTGTTTGTCACATACATATTTCTGCTATGCTTTTGGTAGTATTTTAACAGGAGAAAAATATTCCTCTCTCTTATTTAACACAGATGCAACCCTATTGAGCAATTAGTAACTTGCCAGGGAAGAGTGGAGCCATGGTCCTCCCCTGTAACTGCCTTTAAGTGTGAATTATTCTCATTTCACACATCAGTATAAGGAAATAGCCCTTTTTCTCTGCTGTGACAGCGTCTCTCTTGTTGGATTGAAATCAGCCTGGGCTGGTGCAGAATGTTCACAGACAAGTGTCACCCTTCTCTCCTTTTTCCAAAGCAGAAGTAATTCACATCAATAGAAGGACAATGTGCCTGAGGCCCACAGAAAGAAAAATTTGAAATATTTCTTAAAATATACAGCTGCATTCATGTTGTGTCCCTCTATTACTATTATTCAGCCGTGTAGCCTGAATTTAACCTGCTTAATATTATCATAGTCTAAATTTAATTAGCATACATATTGCCAAACTACAAAGGGGGTATCCCTCTCAATCCCCTGTCAAAATGTAGCCAAGCCTTTGATTTGGGTATCTTCTGGTAACTTTGGAGAGTTCCACATTCTCCCTTAGGGTCATTTGAGGTAAAAACTCAGTCGGTGCGGAAGATGAATAGCATTCAGCTTGCATTTCTAATTTACATTTCCAATAATACCTTGAGGCTTTATCCACTTCTTAATCTTCTGGCTCCTCCTCTTAGAATATTTTATTTTAGAAACTGGGCTGGTTTTCTCCTGTACATGTTAGATACCGGGGTGTGCTCAAGGTTTGTGCTGCTTCAAGGGCAGCTGAAATATCCTAGTTCTCTATCTGAGACACCCACAGTGTAAGGGAAACACCTGAGCGACATAAAAACCAGTGAAGCTTTTCTCAGCTTATTTAAGACAGGTGAAAAAGTGCATGGCACGAGCACCATGGCTTGCTGGTGGCTCCTAATTAGCAGGCTTGCAGTGAGACCACAGTACATCAACTAGACAGGGTTGGTGAGTGGCCAAAAGCTCACTGTAGCTTATTTTTCCTCATTCACCTTCCAGAACTATGCATTCACTTGAGTTCCTCCTTTCTTTTTGCTTCGATTTATTAATGAGACACTGCTTAAAGTCCTGCAACCCTGAGCCATTATTCCTCCTGATGTCACTGGCGGTTAGAGCCTGTCATCAGGTGTTTTAGCCTGACTACACATCAAGATTTGCTGTCTGGAAAAGAGCACTCCTCAAACAGTAGGATTAATGCTTGATTGGTCTCTTGTCCATCTGAAAGCCTTAAAGACAGAAATAAACCAGAAGAAATCAGACAGCAATGGTGTGGTTTATGTGTAGTTTTGAGTTTACATAATTCCTCATTCTGTTTTTTTTGTGTGTTTTCACACACGCGCTCACAGGTGGGCACATGCATGCATCAGTATTTCTACCTGCAGGAAAACCTCACAGCTCAAGCTCTCAAACCCATTGCCATTGTTCTCAGTTTTAGTGGGAGAGCCTGATGACCTGAACCTCCTGACCTGTCAGGTGTTCCCACTTCTTACGTAGGAGCTGTCATTCAGTGGATTATTTCACTTCCTTGTTGTGAATGCTTTGTCTTACCACTTGTCCTGCTTTGGCTAAAACAGTAATCTTGCCCAAAATCCATCTCCCAGAGACTGGTCATTCCACATGGAGTCCTTCCTTACTTCATTTAATAAACTGTGTTTTGCCGTTAATATTTTTTTTTCCTTTTTCAATCAGTAAGCAGTTGTTGAGAGAACACCTAATCTAGAGCCTTCAGTAGTTACTGCTAATCAAGTACAAGCGGTCTGGCAGTGTGAAGGATTCACCTCTGAGTCCTTGTCTCAGAAGGAACCTCAAATTGTTTTATTCCTTAAATTACCATAATTGTGTGTGTTGCAGTTGCAGTATTTTCATGCTAATGTTGTAATTTTCTCCTTTTTATTTTTGGTTGGTCTGCTGAATTGGTTTCAATGCCCTTTGAAGTGTTTCCTGTTAAATAAGCTGGGTGTGATTTTGTTGTAGTTTTTTCTTTGTTTGGTTGCTTGTTTTCTTTCTCTCCAGGTGCTAATATCAGATGAGAGCTGAACTAGCTTTGGT
This sequence comes from Gymnorhina tibicen, assembly GCA_013399875.1. Taxonomy (NCBI): domain Eukaryota; kingdom Metazoa; phylum Chordata; class Aves; order Passeriformes; family Artamidae; genus Gymnorhina; species Gymnorhina tibicen. The sequence continues at coordinate 238,164 of VXAZ01002150.1, forward strand.
GATAAACCTTTGTTTCACTCAGTGGGTTGTTAGGGGAAGCCTGGGGTTTAAATGACTGTTAAGTGATAAAAATCTACTGGAAAAAATTTCCAGTTTATAAGATTTGAGATAAGCTTATTTTTACTTCATATCCAAAATTAACACATATATTCCTTTCAGTTTTATTAACTTTCTTGGAGTTAACTTATTTAGAGGACTTTACTGAAAATGTATAAGGTTTAGCCTCTTGTTTGAATACTTGCCCAGTAAAAAATAGGTAATGATGTTGAATTAATCTGTGTTTTAAAAAAAAGAAAAATACTGTGCTGTTTAAAGACTTGGCCCAGGTACAGCAGAAATATTTTCGTTTACTACCCAAATGCTTAGAGGGATTATTTAATTCAAATTCACCAGTGCTGAAATCTCTCCTAATAATTCATTACCTAATAGGATTACCTTAAAAGAGAGCTAGATGGCACAGTTGGTCAATACAGTATGATACATTTTTGGAGGGTTAGGCTTAAATCTGACCCTGGGACACAAATGCATCACGTTTGCTGGTCTGAATATAAGCCCAAGTAGATGTTTGTTTATGTTGCATACAATCTGGCATAACTTCATGCAGCTGGCAGACTGCTCAGTAAAGACCTGAGGCTCAACGAGCAGTTTTGGACAGAGGAACACTGGCACAGCTGTTTGGAGAACCTGATTTAGCACATCTGAACTGTTCTTGGCTTTAGCCTATGGAGGGGTAGTTTTTAATTTCCCTGACTGCTAAAATTTATCAAATTCACATAGTAATTTGGTAGAAAATGAAGAACAACAGTGCCACTGGAACTCATCTTTAGCTACTGTGTTTACTTGTTGGTCCTAATTATATAAGGGATAGAAAAACTGGCTTACATAAAATTTTGTAATAAAACCCTCTGTTGTAATATTCAAATAGCTTAGGTATATCTCCAAATTAGGAAATATGAAAGAATAGACTGCCGATAGCAAGAACTATTTCTGAGTTTTTAGGGCACAATCTATAGTTACAGTAATCAGGTGGGAAAATCTGTGTCACTTTGTGCTAGATATAGTCTAATTATATTTTACTTATCTGTTAGTAGCTCATTTAGTAGTTATTCCTGAATTAAGCTGTATGGATATCAAAGTACGCTATCTAGGATAAAAATATCACATAAGTAAAAAGAATATTTGTGAGAAATAATAAAAATGTCAACTTTTCTTCTGTTGAAGTACAAAATGTTTTCATTGTTTCCCTGTTGTCATACAAATGAAAAGTTTGTATTGTAGCAGATTTCACACAACAAAATTTCAGTGCTTTATTCTGACATTGTGCTAAATCTTCTATAGGCTGATGTGGGGACACTTTTTCAGCACATGCAGATTTCATGCCGAACTGTCTGAAAAAGCTTGTTTGTTTGTGTAATGTAAGTTAAAGTTTCTTATCCTTCATCTGTAATACAAAGGTTGTATTATCATTTCCTAGAACAAGAAATTCTAGTGGAGGAAGTGCCACTTTAAATGAGGTAAAACTCAGTCTGTTGCTCTTCCTCATGCACAATAAATATATATTCTTGTGTGATAAGACAGGCTATAAGTTTCCAGTTTTTGCATTTAGAGTCTCAGAAACCAGATATGCTGTTTTAGTCCTTGTCTCCATTCTCCTTAGCAATTTTGTTTGAAAACAGCAAAGTGATGATAGATCTAATGTGTTACTAAATGAACAGTTCTGATAGTTTATTTCCTAAATATTGAGAAATTGAGCTTTATCTGTAGCTTCAGTTTACTTTGCTTCCATATGTGGCTTTGATAGAAGTATAACATTAATACTTTTACCATTTCCACCATGGACATCTTTCTAACTCTTTGTGTGAGTTAGGACAGTTCTAAAAATTTTGGGGCAAGATTCTTTGGCTTGTAACATGTAGGTGAGATGATAGAGCTCACTCTCTATCTTAAAAAGAAAAAATAAAAGAAATAAAAATGTTTAAATACAGCGCCTTATGACGGATTGGAAAAATCGAAGATTGCAGCTTTATAAAAATTTGAAATTTCAAGTGATAAGATCCAGAGTGCCATTAACATTCACATATTCCACCACAACCTCAGCTGCTCTTAAATTGAATATGTGGTGCACTTCAAAAATCAAATACTATTAGATATAAAAGGTGACCCAGAGTCTTTGTTGTTAAGGAGGCCCCAGATATTACTAAAAATCCGGAATATCACACACTGTATCTGATCATACTTTTACTCTATAACCTAATGAAGTCTATGTTGTAATGGCCTTAATTGCTATGAATACAGAACTCTTTATCGGTGCGTGGGAATCATTCAAACTTACTGGTGATAGTGGAAATCTTGACATTCTCTAACATTGTTAAAGTAAAATTCTAAAGCAGCATGTTGTCTGAGAAGAACAAAAAGAAGTCATTTGGAATTAGCGCATTTTAGAAAAGGAACACTATAAAACTGGGCAGATTAAACTGTTCCTTATTACAAGAATTGTTCCTTATTCTTCAGTGACACTTCCTATAATGTTTTGGACTTGGGACATCTCATTAGGGTTTGGTTTTACCATTTAAGAGAAATGCAAGCGGATATAATCACTCATTCAGAACTATTCTTAACCAAAACGGGACTGGAAAGAGTCCCCTGGATCATTTTGTGTTAACGTCATCTGTGTTTTCTGTTAGCATTCACTGTACAGAAAAACATGTGTCTGATTTCACGTTTTACTGACCCTTTGAGAACCTTTGAGAGATGATTAAAAAATATTTTCCTTTACCTCTTTACAGTTCTGCTTATATGTGAATTCCTAGCCAGATGGGTGCTCCTGACCACTGATGAATTGGAAACATAAAACCAAAATCTTTAGGCTGAACATCACGGAAAATGCTACATATAAGGCACAAAACTCCAAATCATAAAGCCCTATTGATGATCTAAATTTTAACCAACAGAAATCTCAAATTACAGTTTGGAGAACAACTTGCTTGTTACTTTAAGTTATACCAGAAAGCAGTGAATTATAACCAGGCCTGTATTGTTTTCTTTAGCTGAATGCCTCATGTTGCCAGCAGTGACACAGCTTTTAGTAGCCACAGAAATCCAACGATTTTCTGTAGCGTGGAAGTGCTCCTGGGGTGTCTGAAAAAGTAAACACATGTAAAAAAGGTCATCCTCAAAATTCCATGCATTTGATCTCAGATGAAAACTAGAGAAATGGAAAAAATTGCAATACCTCCCCCTTTATAATAATGTATAAAAATCTATGAACAAGTGGAATTTACAACTTATAGCAACCACACTTTTATGTATCTTTGAGCTTCTGCTGGAATACATATTTATTTATTATTCTCCAAGTATTTTTTCTTCATGTGTACCACTGAAGTGCCTGTGACTGTATATGCAACCAAGAAACATAGGAAACCCAACTTCTGGTTTGGTGGGGGGTTTTTTGTTTTTTTTTTTTTTTGTTTTTTTTTTTTTTTTTCCCTTCATTAAAAGCTATTATTTAACATTTTAGGTGTCATATGCTATCATCTAGGAGATCTAGTCATGAATCCCGTTATGGCAGGTTATGGCTATGTCCTATTGCCCCTATATGGTTTGTAATCCATAGGCAGTGTAAAGTAGCAATGATTAAAACCAGTTCAAACACCAGGCTGCTTGCAATAAAAGCAGTTGTGCAGAATTTTAGAAAATTTAGTCCATAATTATTGCAAATTTACTTTTCCTGGTTCGGAGTTTTGAACCCTTGCTATGTTTTTTGCAAAACAACCCAGTTATTAACTGATCAGTGGCTTGGTAGGAAGCGACGGTGTTGTGAACATGAGGAAATAAGGACATGGCATTGATCAGAGACTGCACGTCTGTGAGTCATCTTCATGTGGCAGAGAGCATGTACTGCACTAGAAAATGCTAATAGACAGACTATGGCATTCCCCCATCCCATTAAGCCTGAGGGGGTGTCAAGGTTAACCATATGGCTCTCCATGTGCACAACTTTTGTCAGATTCACTCTTCTCACTCAGCTTTTTGTCCTCTTTTTTCTTTCCTTGCCTTTTTCTTTGCCATTTAGTTTTGTTTTGTTTTTTTTTTGTTTTGCCCTACCACCGCCAGGCCTTTCTTCCTTCCTCCCTTTGGAAGAGAAATCTTCATTTTCAGCTAGGGATGCTTTTCTCCCTTCTGCTTCTGCCTGCCCACAGATGCTAATAACAGCTCCTTCTTAGTCTCTATAGCAATCAGGCAGCAGAAGCACTCAGCACTAAAAAACAGGCAAATGTTGGTAGCTGCCTCCAATTTTTTTCTTTTTCCTTTCTCTGCAACAGTTGCCACCTGCCTTCACCTCTGCAGAAATCTGTAAATGTGCCGATATTCATTCAATGGAATGGACAAAGAAGAAGGAAACAGCAGCATATTTAGCAGTTTCCTAAAGTAATAAACTGGATTAAAAATTAGTATATTTTACCACATTTTATGAAACTGATGAAGCACCTCAAATGTACATAAGTATTCTCCTTCTGTTCAGTGTAGCTAAAATGTCTGGTGAAAGTGGTATAAACAAGAAAGTTGACCTCTCTTCATATTAAACATAGAATAATGGAATAGTGAATAAAGTACTACCCTTGTATTTTGGGTGAAAATACAATAATATTCTAATTCGTAAGGTAACAAATTCTCAGACTGAGAGAAGACAAAAATATTTAATTTTCTATGTATGATTGAATGTCTATGTAACATTTCAGAGAAAAGGTGAATAAGAAGAGTTTGCTTTTATTGCAAAGACAAGGTTTGGGTACTGTATGCTGTGCAGGAAAATCAAATAAGACGTTCTGTCAGGAAGATAAAAAATAAATAGCATTAGTTCTCTAGGCTGATTCTGAGCTATCAAAAATATGTCCAGTCTAACATAGATGGCATTTAGTTATAGCACAGATGAATATTTATTAATATTCTTCAGAGACTGAAAGGATGGCTTTTGTTTTACTAGACACTTGAAGACATGATATTCAGAATGTTTCCTTTGTTTGGCGTCAAAAAGTATTATGATCATTTTGGCAAACAGCATACAAACAAAGCTATCAGGCAATGTACTGTACTGACAGGCTTTGAGTTAGAAGATTAGTTTTGAATGAACAAAACTTCAAGTAATTTGCATGGTCTTTCAGTCAAATGTAGGACAGATGTTTTCTAAATAGTGTAATACATAACATAATGCGTGGCTTTAAAGATTTTCAATGAGGTCAGAGAAAAACCCATTTTGGGGGCAATTGGCAGGTAACAACAAGTTAAGTACAAATTAAATCTTGAAGCTGTTTTCAAGACAGAAATGAGTGTGATTTAGATTTGGTAATGAATGGACAGTGTCCATGAGGCAGTTGCACAAAAAACCAGCAGCAATTGTGCATTTTCATCAGCAAGAGAGAGTGCAACTTTAATTGTTCCTTCAGAATGTCTTTGTTGAATTTGTCAAGACATACCAGAATAGGAGAGATTGTCCTTTATGAATGATACCCACATCAGCATGACCCACCTGCGGGAACAGGGGGGACCATCTGTATAAAGGTACCATAATATTTTATGTCCTCTTTTACAGGAATGACGTATCCATAGAAAGAGGATCCTGTTTACACCTGGAGAGTCATTTGCTGTACAGAAGCTCATGTTTGATGCAGTTCTTCGGGTGCAACAGAGGCAATGAGTGAAGCAGATTTCTGTCAGAATTCTAGGTGTGAGAGATTAGCAAACAGTGCAGGTGCTGCTGTACTGACTGCACCAGCCTGGTTTAAGTGAGGTGACTTTCTAGCAGAGAGAAGGCCTCAGAGTATGCTGCCCGTGCAGTTGATAGTGCAGTGATAGCTTTGCAAATGCTGTTTTATCCCACTGTGCCTTCCAAGCACTGAGTAAGGGTCAGCAAAGGGTCTGAGCACAGGATAAACAGGCTGTCTGTACCCTTCAGTTCAAAAGCATAGGGCTGTAGTCTCTGTTGAATCAGGGCTAACTGGTGCCAATATGGAAAATTAACTGGCTGAGCTAGCAAATGCAGAAGTGAGGTGTTACACAAGCACTGTTAAAAGCAAAATTGACAAAACAATGGAAGAAAAGGTCTTCAAAAATGCCAGCGGGGCATGAACAGGATGGAATATACAGTAGGAAGGAAAAAATTGTTTCTTTAAGTCAGGTGAGTTGTGCACCAGAGTCTCAGAGTTCATTTAATAGGAAAGTAACTTTCTGTTTGATAAAAATGCAAAGAATAACTTGAAAGCATGAACCGGCTGGTGAGTGATGTACTTTGTTAGGCTTCAGCAGGAAAACCTGCAAACTGCAACCTTTGTGTATTCTAATAACCTGTTCATTTCCATGCTGCTTTCTTCTGGCTACCAAATGATGACACCTAAAAATGTGCATCACTGCTGGGCTCTAACTCAGCAGCAGCCAGAAGAAAAAAGATGGCAGGTTACAATACAGAGGGAGAATACCTGCAGGGAGTGACTTCTTGCTTGTCACAGAGGAGATGACAGAAAATTTGGCAGTTGAAAAGAACAAATGCTGATTTTTCTCCTTTATTTCAGGAGAAACAAAGCCCAAAATTCTCAGTAGTATGAAGCTTGTCATTCTGTTCCTATAAACACACAGGGAAACACACAAGCAAGAAAGGTAACATCCCAGTGTATTAAGTCTGCAAGAACATTCTAATAATACTACTTTTAAAATATATATATGTATATAGGTAAGTTGTACTGATTATGGCTACAGTTTGGCATTCAAAGTCAGGAGATCTAGAAGAGCATCCTAAGTATTTGTTTCATCCCGTGCCTCATGATTAATATTCAGTAATATTTCTTGTGGAAACTACTTAGCTCTTGTCACCCTTTATAACACCCACTGTTTACAAGCTATTAGAAGAGCTATTAAAAGCTACTCTTGTGTGTCCATGATCCCAAGCTATAGTCATCTGGGTGTATGGATTTTTTCTCTAGGTGTGCACTTGCAGAGCCAGTACAGAATACAGAGCAAGATGGGCAGGTGGTTGCATGATTAATCTCTTAACATATTGCAAAACCATACTGCTTCACACTTTGATCTTCTTGGTTGTTAGGATCTGATCATTAAAAGATGCCTCTGCCCAGATTAAGGTGCAAATGAGACTATATGCCAAAGTCAATAGTACAGATTTTATTTAACAGTAAATGAGAGAGAGAGGTTAAGTAGAAAGACAGTCACCACCACATGGGTCCCTGTGGTGCCTCGCTGGCCCTTCTTCTTCTGGTCTTCTTGGTGTAGGTGGTCTCCAAGTGCTCTTCTAGAGGTACAGTCCAAGTCCTGGGTATCCACAGAGCACAGCTGCTTTTCCCACAACTTGGATTGGCACGTGTATATGGACTTGCTTCCTTTCCCACAGTGTGCCATGGTGGGAAATTTTGTCCAGATAGGTTACCCAGACCTGCCTCACGAGGCCTGGCATCTTCCCATTGTTGCTGTCTGCACTTGTCACAAGTTCACTCAGTTGATTTTTGTCTAGTGTGCTCGATCCAAACTTTCACCTTCATTTAGGCCTGGAATTAATGCCTTCCTCTTTGCCATCTGTGCCTGTTTCAGTGGCTTAATTTATGGGAACTTCCTTCTTTGACAGTGTTTTGAGATATTTAACAGCATTCTCTAAGTCATGATATTGGTTTAATAATCTGTCTCTGGACATGACAATCTTTAGAAGCTTCAGGAGGAACCAGAAAATTTATAATATTCAGCACTTACTTTCCTGCTATAATCTTCATTGATCTTCAATTATTATTACATTTAATGATATTTGTTTTAGGCTGTGTCTTACAAGCTTTTTTATTGTGGTCCTTTCTCTTCTTGTATTCTTATTTGCAACTAGAATTATAAATCAGTGAACAAGTAGCAGCATTGGGGAGCTAATGTTTTAGGCTTTCAATCTGAATTTGTAAGACTTCTAGAATGATTTGTTGTCATTAATTGCTGCTGTTCAATTTACAGTGTTGTTAAATGAGCAAAATTCTCCTGTTTTAATAATATCCTTCAGCAGTATGTTCTATCTGGGGAAAAAAACCCAACAAACCAACAGAACCCCCCACCCTTGATTATAAGTCTGAAACTGATGTTCTTCCTCTCAGTATGCATTCCTGAATTGTAAATCAGGGAGAACAGAAACTCCCAGCCTTCTCACTTTGTTCTAGTCAATATTAATGCTTGTTTTTATTATGCATTCATGTATTTTTCCTTTCTTGGAGGGAATGAAGTGCATTGCTGTGTATTTTAAGGAGTCTTTTATGTCTTTTCATATTCCTCTCACTCCTCTTTGACTTCCTGTGCTTTTTCTTCTCACCTCCTTGTTAATACTCAAAGCTTTTGACTGTTGAGTTGGGCAACTTGATATTTCTGTCTTGGGGATTAACACATGGTTTTACATTGGGGTATAACAACTAATATTTTCTTTGTTTAGAAGCTCACCTGAAGATAAATTGATTTGAGTCTGTCAGAAGCCAACCTTTTTCCAGACTTTTGAAGAAATCTGCAGTTTTTTCATGGACATTTTAGTGCAAGCATAAAATTATATAAGTAAAGGGAGTTAGATGACTCTTACAGAGTCCATCAAGTATTAGGACTAATTGTAGTCATCCACAATCTAACTACGTGGTTCCATACTTGTTCCTTCTGGTTTTTGCTCTAGTATATTTTAAATAATTTTTTACAAAATGGAATTTCTTCAAAGGAAGACCTGCTCTCCTGAACATTCCGGACAACCTTTGGACAATTAGATATTACCTTCTATGCCAAGACCAAAGAAGATCAAGACTAGGATTCATGTGAGTATCCTAGTCACAGGACTTCCATAAAGTGAAGGGCAGAAAAGAGAACAAGAAAGAGATGTAAGCTAGAAAAGGGTGTCACCTAAATATTGCTTCATAACTTACTATAAAATTTGAATTTTTTTGGAAACAAAATTAAATCACTTATTATAATCCTTCCCAGTGTTTGTTCTCAGTTGAAAATGTTTGGATTTGGCATAACTGCCATCTCATTTTTCAGGAAAAATTATTAACCAAAGTATGTTTTATCAGTCTGTCTAGGTTAATGTGAAGTGCCTAATGTGTGTGTATTCATGTGTAAGTATGTTTAAAAAAAAGCTAGGAAGTTTTTAGAAGTGTAACACAACTTGCATGTTTTATCATTAATTCATGATAGAATTAATCAAATGTCCTTTTAGATATATAGGGGAGATAAGAATTAATCAAATGTTCCTTTAGATATATAGGGGAGATACCTACATATCCTTCTGCTATGTCACACTCGTGTGTCAGATTTGGTACGCCACAAAAATTGTTCAGACAGGCCTGCAATATTTTCTTTATAACGAGAAAACAAATGAATGGTTTCGAGTACAGTTGAGAGAACAAGCGGGGTGTTGTGTGTTACTTTATGATCTGTGCTTGGAGTGTGTGTAATACATTCTCGACCTTTCGAGGAACGGCGTTCTTGTTTCGCATGCTGTCTCTTTTTTTATGAGTCTGCGTATCTTTGGGTCAAGAAGGACAGCGATGGAGCACTGTAGTAAATTGACCAGCACACAATGCCGCTGTCTCTGCAATTCAATCAGAGTTGTTCAACATATCCCTTGTGCTAAAATAGCTGAGGAGTGTGTTTTGCTTCGCATGGTAGAAAGCTGGATTTCCACAGGGAAAAGTTTGTTATATCTGTTCTTTTTCCAAGTGTATGTCATGATTTCAGTGAATATTAAAACATGCAAATAACCAGTTTGTTGGACAACTTGTTCTGTTTGTAAAACAGACTCCAATCAACACCAGTTTCTCTATGGATAAGAACAAAATACAGGATTATGTTGGAACAGTTTTGTATATAGAAATATAAGAGAGTGGAATGATGATAATGACTGTTAAAGAAATAACTGACAGACTTCCGAGAGAAATAAGAGAGGGTCACTACTTTGGTATCTACTGCTGCTGCCTTGGCATCTGTGGCTCGTTGGCAAGTGAGTATTAATGTTCAGATACTGCTTAGGTGTTTGCTTGTCAGTCTGTGGGGTATGTCAAATGATAACTTGGAAAAAACCCTCAGACTAGTTCCTTGAATGTACAAGTTAAGAATTTGAGGGAGCTTTTGAATAAGAACTGGAGGAAACAGTTATTCTGGTGACTAAAATACAGCTCTTGAAGTTGAAAGATCATTTTCTTTTCCCTTATTCAGCAGAACTGGAAGATTTTTGTTTCTAATGTTGAATTACTTTAGCTGATGGAAGCTAATTTCCTTTAGGTAAACATTGGAAAAGTTGGTCAGATAAGCTTTTGTTGTTTGCCTTAGTGCAAAGCATGATTTATATAAGAAAGGCTGGTGGGGGGTTTAAGTGTGTGATGATTTATTCTCCTTAAATACCCATGAAGTTGCAAGTGAGAATATTGATTGTGATATTGATCAGCTCAGTGATGTTGATGAGACATCACTATATTAATTATAAGGTCCTACATTTACTGAATAACTCTTCTTTCCTCTCTTTCTTTCCTTTTGCTTCTTTCTCATAGCTGTGCAATGTAGATGACTAAGAGTGTGTTTTATTTTGTGGTGTTCTTGTCCAGGTGTAATCATAACAATGAGAATAAATGAGAAATTGTGAATCCTCATCCAGTAGCCTTTTCAGAGAGGAGTTGTTCTGGTTTTCTCTCCCCCCTGTAAAGTTCAAATGCACTTTGCTTCCTAGCCAATGAAAGGCAAGGAAACGGAGAGCAAGAAGAAATGAAAGAAATGTTTCCCTTATTCTCTGTCACTTTTTCAAATAATATTAATCATTAATATTATTCTGTGTCCCTCTGTGTGCCATAGGTTAGTTTAATAGCCTGGCATACAAAAGAAAAGGGAAAAAAGCTTTGATATCACAAGAATGGAGTAAGTGGCTGAATTAAAACTAGGAGCTGTCAGAAGGGAAGAAAGGTATCTTCTGAAACATTTTAAAATCACGTGTAGAAATACACTATGCTCTGAATGTCACTTCCATTTTGGCTGTTTCAATGGCTCCAATACTTGAAAAAAATCAGGATTCCTATCACGTCATAGGACTGTTTCTCACTGTTTACTTATAAGTTCACTTGTCCCTGTGTGTCCAGCTGAATCATTCAAATTTGTGTTGAAGCCTACAGGACAAGTGACACGAAGTTTATGAGCCTAGGGGAGACTTGTACTAGAAATAACACAGGCAGTGTGAGCAGCTCACTGTATCTTCGGGTCACATTACTTATTGATTTTATTTTAAATGTTGTTCCACAGAAATAACTTTGCAAGGTTCACAACAGATTTTTTTAGAGCTTGAATAGACATCAGTATGATACAAATAAAGTGATACTATGGCAGTGTGTCATCACTCTGCAAAGTTATCACTATCAACAAACCTTTTTAAAGAAACTTAAGTGTTTCAGTCTTTGAAAACCAGACAGGGGATGAATTACTGCTTTTATTCCTGCTTAGGAGAAAGACAGTGTACCACCAAACAGTGAGAAGCAGCTGAGGAAATGGAAAGATAAAATTGGTTTGTTACAGTTAGACCAAGTACTGCACCTTTTTTTCTAAACTTTTTCCACTTTTTTAAGTTGTAAGGGCTTTGTTAAAGATATGGAGGTGCTGAGCATGGATGTGACCTTCCACAGGCACTGAGATCTCAGAGGGGTAGTTGCTGATGAATTTACTTGGAGCCAGTTAGAAAGATGTAATTCGCAAACTTCTATCCTCAACCTTTTTGAAAGTTACCTTTTGTGTAACAAAGCTGACAGAAGTGGATGTTTGCCTCTACTTTTGCTGCTTTTTCACATATCTCAGTAAAGATGCTGGGTTTTAAACTGGAATTACTGAAGCACAGAATGGTCCTTTTTACCAACGCTGGCGTTGGTCAAGCAAACACATGAAAATGAAGAAGCTGGAGAACTGCTAATTTTTGAATGCTGTTTTTGAATGTGGTTTTGGGCTTCAGGGTTAAGAGTCAATGCCTCTGAGTGTCAAAAAGTATACAATTAATAAATTCTCTGATTTGGAGTTGACAGCTGCACTGGGTCCTCTCCTGACATGATGTGAGATAGGCTAGAGAGTATTGTCATCTCCCCCAGTCATGGATTTAGGTTGATAGGAAAAATATAGCCACTGATACAAGGCCAGTAAGTAAAAGAAAGTTTCCTGAGTTGCTTTCTTGATATTCAGCTCTAGACATGCATGTAGCAGAGTTGTACCATCTTATGTTTGGAATGGTGATAGACTTATAAAAAGATTAATTTTCCCTTTGCATCAGTCCAGAGAGGAGTAATCTGAATCAGGGCTTTTCACACACAAATCTGCACCAATCCAACCCTTTGCAAATGGGTACCACAACAACCGGCCTAAGTGTTGACACAACACTGGTATGCCTTGCTATAAATTATTTCTTCTTGTGTGGCTATCCGATGTTCTCTCAGTTTCAATTGCGAAATGCCTTGTTTGGGGCCTGGTGGGAAATGGGATTTGCTTCGTTTTGTTTGCTGTTTTGTTTGATTGGTTTTTACTTTTTGTAATTTTCTTGTATTGGGAAAGAAAAAAATAATGTCAAATAAATATTTCCTGCTTACCAGCTGAAAAAAGCATGGTGCATAAATACAACATATTGCTGTCCAAAGTGTGATCAGAAATTGAGAATTGTAGTAGTAGTCTTAGAACTGAGGAAAATTCTCATTTGAATGTGTCCTTAGCAAGCTGCCTGCATTATACATTCAAATATATGTATATACATGAACATATAATTGAGATGGATGTACAGGTGGTATGCTCCAAGAAAGAGTCAAAAAAAGAGATTAAGGTTAAATGTGTGTTTAAAAGTAGGGTTCTAAAAATGCTTGCTTTTCTTAAATTCAAATTCAGATGTTTTGAGAAGTTAAATAGGATTCAGTTGTTTGAGGATTACTTTGTGTATGACTTGGATTTAAATCACAGGGCATTTCAGATCAGCTACTCTGTTCAAAGCGGCTGCTGTTAAAGGATTTATACATGATATTGCTTCCAGGGTATTAGTATAGCAGTTCTTCTTCCATCTGAATTTGAAGTGAAATGTAGATTTTTACATTGTCCTTGTTAATGTGTATTTTTTTTTTTGAGCAATCTTGAGCTGCCGTTTAAAGGTATTAACTGGTTCAAAATTGTTGGAATTGTTTAGAGGACTTTAAATAGAGGAATACAGAGTTAAGCTACGTGAAACCATGCTTTCCGTTTAACTGTAGAAGTGTAAAAATAAAGTCTCTAGAGTGAAAGAAGTACTTAGAATCCTGCATTCAGTGATTCAGATCCTAAAGAAACCCACAGATGATACTTCAGTGAGGGTAATTTGAGTATCTTGCATTATCATTAGATAGCATTTTCCCAATAGGATGAAAAGAACGTAGAGTGTTTATGAGGGGGGAAAAAAAAAAAAAGATAAGATTTTGGTAAGCTTTTTAAGCAAAGTCAAAAGAAAATGAAATATGCCTACAGTATTTCACCCACAAACAGATGGCCAAACATAACAAATCAATAGTATGTAAATAACAATGTTAAGAAGATCTGTTGCAATGCATGAAAAATTACTGGTTTCTTGGCTCCTACCTTCATACAGACTAAACCTTCACAGAGAAGAGTAGGATATATGTTACTTTTTTCACAGAGACAGATGTAGTGGCTCAAAGTTGCCATCTTCATTTAAAAGTCCATTTTTTAAAAGAGCGCAATGCAGAATCAACAGATGCCCTTTAGAACTTGTAGAGGTGGTACAAGAAATACACAGAGCTCAAAAGTCTGAAGATGCAGGCAGTGAAAGGAAATGCTGTTCTGTTTTCATGAGGCCTGCAAGTCCCCTGCACCCACACAAGTCTCTGACACAAGTCTGTGACAGAGAACTTGTGATGGAAACGCGAAAATTTGAGCAGAGTTGTTGCAGCAGGCAGGCTGTGAAAGAGTGAACTTCTGGTTCTGCGGAACTCAGTCCTCAGAGCACTGGCACTAAAGAGTGTCTTCCTGTCTAAGTTCACAAAAAAAAGCAGTGATCCGGATTGCATCTGAGTGTGCTGCTCCTGGAAGCACAATTTATTAACTATCATCAAGACCTACAGTCTTTTTCCAGGTGCGTTGCAAATAGCATCTGTAGTATTTTAAGACACATTTTGCTACTAAAGTATGCTAAGGGTGTTTGCTCATTCAAATTGCAATAATGGGGGATTTCGTTTTAACTTTTAAAGAGGGCTGTGCAAGTGACTCAACTTGTGACCTCAGTCAATTGATTTAAAATCTCCCTGTGACAATGGCTTTTCTTCTCTGGAATGTGAATGATGATGCTCTACTCCCTTACTCTAGTAAAGCATTTTGAGTTTCTTGGATTAGGAACTTTTGTCTGGCCTTGGTGCTGTACACTATTGTGCAAAGTAGAAGTCAAACATTACAAAATATGGAATGGGCAGAGCCCCCTGTTTTAAATTGAGATTCTTCTGCTTATTATTTTAGAAGAATCTGAACATTTTTCTGAAAATAATTAGATATGTTAAAGTATTGATCATTTATAGCCTAAATGATTAGTCATGAGTTGAAAGTGCCTAAACAAGCTATTCTTTGAGAAAACTACCAGTTTCAAAAGATTACTTTTTGTTCAGTTGATCAAAATTTGTTTCTGAAGAATCTCTAAAATAAAATTACAAAAATAGCATGTATTTTTGATATAAAGTCTGTTTTCATTTTTTCCCTATTGTTCTTTATTATTAATATAATAACATTTTCTGGAGCCCTTAATTATTATTCCTGCTTTTATTAGGATCAGGGAAAGAATTCTGTTCTTTGAGATTTTCATGAAGTCCCACTTGTAATATGTCCTTTCCCAAACCAAACTAAGATAGCCCAATATCCTTGCATCCCACCATTTTCAAAATATATTTTCCTGTTATTATACATCTTCAAATCAATAGAAATAATGTGTGGCAATATGCTTTTGGGAATTTGCTGTTGACTATAGCCATGTCATTTTAAAAAGCAGTTTTAGAGATTTGTTTGCTGTTGTGTCATTATATCAGTGATGTGGATTATTTCAGGAATATTGTGACCAAATTTAAGCATTTCTGAACTTGAAAGTTTAGGAAACAGATGTAAAAATTATGTGTTAAGATGTTTAAACATTCTTTATCTTACTCTAACACTATGTGATGGTGGTTAGGAAAGACGGAAAAGATCTTTTTTTTAAGAAAAACAAGCCAAGAAAAAAAAAACCTGCCAACAAACAATTCCATGCATTTCCACACATGTTAGCATACAGATATTGTATAGAATAGTAGAATATCCTGAGTTGGAAGGGACCCGTGAGGTTCATAGAAGTTGAACTCCTGGTCCTGCACAGGACACCCCAAGAGTCACACCATGTGTCTGAGAGCATTGTCCAAACACTTCTTGAACTGAGGTGTCCCCTCAGTCTTGTCCTCTCCAGGATAAACAGACCAAGTCACCTCATCTGCTCCTGATATTCTCCTTTAGAAATTGTCTAAGGGAAAATTAAGGTTGTTCAGGTCCTATAAATATGTTACGCAGGGAAATATATTTTAAAAGACCCTGGGAAAGTGAACAGGTACTTCTGGACAGAGCACAGAAAGAAGGATTATCTCTAAGCATGCAAAAGTGGCTGTTTTCCAAAGAGAATGCTGGTTCCTGAAATCGTAACAAAATTTTCTTCATATTTCCTTCCTCTCCTCCCCTAGGAATCATATCTTTTATAGAGGCAATGCCTCCTGGAATTCCTGTTATGTCATTATTCCCTCTCTTAATCCTAAACCATTTTATCTAGTATGGAAGTACCATGGAAGGATGTGGGTCAGTAGCCATTGAAAGGTCTAACTGAATTTCTGATGTAAAAAGAAGAGGAATACAATGAATGAAAATATTGTTCTGAAATAGACACTGAAGAACTCTTTCAAATTTATCAGCATTAGAGTAAAGTGTGAAGTCATAACAAATACATTTTTAATTTTATCTCAGTTTTAGTGCTGCATATCTTCATTGTTAAATTTGATTCATTCCTTTATTTCCCTCAGGTCTGTTCTCACTTTGGGTAAGACTCTCCCTTGCCTGCATTTTCCTTTCATACTTTGCCAGCTTTCCTTGTAGAGAGCTGAAAATGTGTTACAGATCATTAACGTGATTAATCTCAACGTACTTTTACAATAAACATTGCTAGCTCTAGCAGGATAGACCATTTCCCTCTCTATGTTCTGGAATTACAGAGGTAAGCTCTGAATTCTGTTGCTATCAAATCTTCTCCTATTGCTGCCTCTCCATTTGACTTTCCTGTGTGAAATTTATGTTAACTCTAATATGACCACAGCCTGGTAGCAGAGATTGTTTTGTCCGTCTGAGTGTTATCACATGGGTTACGTGAGAAAGAGCAAAACTGGTGGTTGGAAAATGGAATTAACAAATTAACAACATAAACATCAGTTTTGTAATGAAAATAATTGGTAGTGTTTATATTAAAAGTGCAAAGTATAGCAAATAAAATGCCAGTCTGGTTACATTAATATGAAGAGAAACAGAGAAACATTATTATAATAATAATTTATTACTTGTACAGTTTAATAAGAAACATTTTCTGGTGACAAGCTGGTTAATAAGAGCAGGCAGAACTGAATATGCTCGGGGAGCACATGATAGTTTTATTCCTATGGGTTTAGTTTCAAATTCTCCTGGTTTTCTGCAAATGGGAAAATGAGAAATCATCCAGCAGTAATTGTGAAAAATTTCCCCCTCCTCATTTTTTTAACCACTTAATCAGTTTCCTATTGCAGGATTCATTTACAGCTTGCTCAGTTTAGAATTAGATGAGAAATTATTTAGTTTTTTCTTAACAGACTTGGGCTTATGGCTTTTTTTCTTGCAATTCTGACTTTCTGTATCAATGTTTTTCCATTCCCTCCTCTTTTTTTAAGCTTTGCGAAAGTCAAAAATCTATCCTCGTTGCATGCTATGCACTATTAATAAATTTCCCATTTAATCCTACTCCCTTTTTGGTGTCCCAACACATGATTCCTCATGAGTATCTTCTGTCATATGGAAATACCTATACTAATTAACAGCTGACCTCAGGAAAACATGGCTTAACATCAAACCTTACATGTTAATGGAAAGGAATTGATGGTGTTCCATTACCAATGAACACCTCCACAGAGTGAAAAAATGCCGTAGGACAATCTTGGTGCTGAACTCGTTAGAAATTGTTGCCAGAATAGTCTATAAGATGTTTAATTTTTCAAATGAGTTGCTATTTGGACTCTTCAGTTAGAAGCTGGTTTCATGTTTTCCTGGAAGGACTCAGTTTTCAGCTGTTAGCAGTTTTTATCCAGCTGAATTACGATAACACACAAAATGTGAGTGGTGCATTCCAAGCATAAAATGATACATCTTTTGCTCAGAGGGTTTGTGTTCCATATCACTGAATCAGTGGACTTATGCCAGGTTGTGCCATCTGAAGATTTGGCCCTCAGTAGCACACAAAATTCTGTTTTCAAGGACCGTTACTCAAATA
Source organism: Gymnorhina tibicen (assembly GCA_013399875.1). Lineage (NCBI taxonomy): Eukaryota > Metazoa > Chordata > Aves > Passeriformes > Artamidae > Gymnorhina > Gymnorhina tibicen. Next base: position 255,730 of record VXAZ01002150.1, read on the forward strand.
GAATAACCCAATCACACTGCAGGCCAAATGTCTGCTGTGCTGAACTTTGGTACAGGAAATTCCCTTCTCTAATTGTGATAGAAAATGAAAGTACAGGTACCCACCTGTATAATTCAAATAGTATACAAATTGTATACAATAGTATACCCACCTATATAGTTCAAAGAGGATACAATTTATATGGTACTTCCTTTTTCCCTCTTCTAGAAGTTATTTGAGGTGGAAGTACGATGTGACTTTCAAAATGGAGAATGATTTTGTTTATCTGAACTGCTTCTATTAAAATTTCTAATTTTAATGGCAGCTGCTGGGACATTGGTTTTAAATGTACTGAGGGCTAGACTTGGGCCAGAACTTAAACGTTGACATGTAAGCAGCCTGAAACCTCTGGCTCCCTGTTGCCTGAACTGTGATAGTTGCATAGGTCAGATTGTGTAGCAGAATTATTTCTAAACTTGCATAATTTCTGTTAGTAATAGTACCAGAAAACAATACGTAAGTGAGGAAATGGAAAAGTACTTATAGCATTTGGCCTTTAAAAGTCAAAATAAAGCAGAAAGATTTCCTCAGTTCCAATTTCTATTTCATTAGCACACTCATAACAGCAATAAAAATGATAACAAGGTACAATTTTGATGACTTAGCATTCACACAGATGTCATTAAGAATATATTTTGTTGAGATAAAAGATTTTCTGGGGCTTTACAGTGAAAGAAATGTGTTACACTTGATAGTGATGAAGGTTGGCTGAAAGTATAGTGTAAGTAAATTCTACTCCATTGTATCTGTGGGTAAAAATAGATTGGAATATAAAGGATTATTTTATAAAGAGGTTATTGTTACTAATACACATTCAAAAGGTTAGGGATGACCTAAAATCCCAGTTTCAGGGATGACATAAGTCCCTGATGTTTCTGAAACAGAGGGTAACTGATGGCAATTGTTTCTATTCTCAGGGAGAGCTCAGGTGGCCGCTTGTGCTCAAAGCCTTCCGTTCCCATCTACTCTCACAATATTAATGCCTTGCTCAAGAAACTCCTTGCTGCAGGTGTTCAGCCTGTGAGCCTGAGTCATTCATAGCCTCATGCCAGGCCACACTGCTGCAACTGCAGCTGATGCCTGAGATGGTCACATAAAACAGAGACTAGACAGGAATAAAGGAATAAAGGTGGGTATTTATTTGAAGGGCCTTCAAAGGTACACCTTGGGCAGGCCAAAGGCAACACCCAAGATGGACCAAGGGTCACGGGTTCTTCACACTTTTATGAGTTTGGTTCAGTTGCATATCAAGGTTAATTCTCCAATTATAACCTCAATTAATGATGTAATTACCCCAGGTTTGCTCCCCGCTTTCAGTGGCTTTGGTTTACACATTTTGGGGCCTGCTGTCCTTGATGTGGAAACCTAGAGAGGTTTGTTCTGTCTAACCAGCATGAGAGAACAGCAGCTAACAGGCAACACGAAACTTCAGAGTTACACACTTGGCAGTACAGGATTTTAAAAATATAGAAGTTAAAATCTAAGGCATCATTCCCCCCCTTTAGAGGCTTAACAAGGCCTCTGCCTTTGAAATTTGATTGAAGTTAATCCATGGAGTTACAACCTGCCTGGCTTTGAGCATTTATGCAAAAGCAACCAAATGTGTTGAACCCAGGAGAAAGGACCTTTCTTTCAGGCTGCATGAGAGAGAGTGCATTTTCCCCATGAATTATTATATTGGGAGAGAGATGTTTTTAAGATCATTAGAATAATATTAAATTGATGAGACACTGACAAATAGTTTTTCTTTATGTATTTAAGACAAAATAATGGAAGGTATCTGAAGGTATCGAACTTCATTTTAATGTAGCCTTTAACTCAAACTGTGTAGTGGATGTTTTTCTGCCATGTTACCTAAATGAGTGGTTAAGAATGTGCTGAATGTTGTAATCTCACTTTAAATCCATCTGACACTCTGATAATTTAGAAAGCTTAAAGTGTCTCAGGACGGTAAGAAGTGAGAAAATAAAATGGGCATTTTTAGGGGAATTTAGCCAAAGTGGCAATATACTGGGATGGAGTGAGTTGTCCGTATGTATCTCCTGTCTTGCTTGCTCTCTTCCTGAGCTGTCAGCTGGTTAAACCATAAAATGAGAATATAGTTCCCTGATACCACAATGACAGTTTAAGTAGTACCTTTCCCTGACCATATCTTCTATTGCCAAGTCTCTGAAAATTGCTTGTGAGGGTGTGAAGTGCATCAAATCAGATCAGGGAACTGATTTAGATTAAAAATAAAGCCTCCTTCTCCTCACCTTTATTCTTTTATCCCATTTCATTCCCTGGCCCGGGCTGACAGCTGTGCCAGCGGCTGTGTTAGCACAGCACGGAGCAGAGGAGGAGCAGGAGGGAGGCAGCAGTGACAAGGGGCAGGAGGTGGCTGCTGCTCGCCAGAATTAGTATTGAACACCTCTTCTTATCGAGCTGTGGCCTGTGTGCTGGCACCCCGAATGTCTAAGGCCAGAACTGCCAGCAGAAGAGGGAGGAAAGTTTCTGGAGACTTTAATATCCGTGGAGGTGCAATTAGTAAGGAATTGGGACTGGTCATATGAAGCACCTTGGGAAAGTGTCTGAAACCTATTGTACGAAGCTGTTTTAAACTAACCCTCCTAGGAAATTTAAAACTTGTTTGAAGTAGATGCAGGAAGTAGCACTGAATTAGGACTGAATTTTCCAATCTCGTGTTTCCCAGCTAACTAGGAGTTATAAAGTACCTTCTCTTGTTGCAAGAGCCCCTCAAGCATACACAAAGCAGATCTCCAGGGAGTTAGAACTTCTGCTGTTTTTCAAGTGACTCTTTTCCTGCAGCAGGGTGCAACCCTCTTTGATTTGATAAAGTTGGCCAAATTGTTTACAATTTTGCATCACTACTAATATATTTTGACAGTACCTTGTTCTATTGTATAATTTACTTCCAAAAAATGTATGTGGTCTTCTCAGTTTGGTAATCATCCATAAACCTTTTATTGACAATTTCAGAAGTACTAAAAGCTATCTGATAGCTCAGGTAGGATATTTTAAGATCAATTCAGATAGCGTGCTATGAATTATTTTTTTGAATGTTACTTCTTGTAAGTTCATATAAATGGCTGTTGGAAATTAGTATGAATATGGATTTTTATTTCCCTGGTAATTCACCACTGTTGCAATCTGTGGCCCAAAGTATTTGTATAAAATGATTTATCTGTAAATTGGGATACTTATATGTGTTCATGTGTTATTAATGCACATATATGCAAGCTATATATATATAGACACACATATATTTCGTTATTATACTATTATTTGAGAGTGCAAAAAGTATATTTCAGATTAATTTTTAAACTGCTTAAGTCTGAAAAATTGTGAAATAAACTGTGCCATATTCGTTAGCTTGTTGCACTTTGTTTCTAGTATTCAGTTAGACACTTACCTACTCATTGATCCCATGTATTTATGCAGAGCTGTGCTCGCTTTTAAATTCGATTTCCTCAGGGAGAATACAAATATTTTTAATTTTGTTTTGTGAGCCATATGTTCAAGAGCTGCTAATAGTTTGCTGTTTCGACTTTCTTTGCCTTTTTCTGCCTTTACAACATTCCAGACGTTCAGCAGTACAGTCTAAATAGAGCACTGTAAACATGCCACTAAAAAAAGTTTCTTGTGCAATGCAATTTTATTATGAACTCAACATTTATTTAGTTTTATCCTAATATCCCCTGTTGCTCAGTTCCTCTCTGAAAAGCCATCCCTCTTTCTGTTTATTTTGTGAGTCAGCTTTTATAAATGTATTACTACTCATTCCTTTTATCTTAGCTCCAGCATTGTGGGTTTGCTACAGGACTACTTTAGGGTGGTTTTTACTTGTATTTTTAATGTGTTTCTGGCCACCAGACCGTAGTAAATGTGTCTTCATTGAATGCTGGCTATTTTTTTTTTGTCTTTATGCAATATTAAATTTGTCTCTCTCTTGTGGTCATCTACCTATTTTCATGACTCATCCCTGTTCTTCTGTTTGGTCTTGACAAGGAAGTGGAACCTCCAGGGATCAGAGGAAGAGCAAGTGAGACCCCAGGAGCAAATGGGCAGGAGAGGCCAGTAGATAAAATGCTGCAGTCAGACTGGATGACAGTTTTAAGCCTGCTGGCAGTGGGGGAAGGCTACGATGGCTGCTCCAGGGAAAACAGCAAAGGGGCAAAAGTGGCCACATTTCATAAAAGTGACAAAAGGTGTAGCTAAACCTACGCAAGAAGAAAGGAGAAGAGACAGAATATGCCTTTTCTTGAGTGTATTTGTTCTGAGAGCTGTGTGTGTTAAATTTCTGCTTGGGAAATAACCAAAATTACTTAATTGCATCATTAAATTTTGCCATCTGCAGATTTTAATTGATGCTTAATTATTAGAGTGAGATGTCCTGTGAACATTTTGAGTAGTAAATTGAAAACTTGAAGCACAGTTGCAATTCCAGTGATGTGGCTCCTTTGCAGGATGGAGTTATAACATATTTGGATACCATCTAAAAACTGTATTCCCTCCTTTGCTGCATAATTATGTTTCTGTAACCAATGGATTTCCTTTATCATATTTTGAGGATTCTAGTCTTGAAACACTTGTGTAGATCACATATCCTTTCTGTTGANGATAATTATGTTTCTGTAACCAGTGGATTTCCTTTATCATATCTTGAAACACTTGTGTAGATCACATATCCTTTCTGTTGAAATGCTTTCCTGGCCTATAAACTTGAGATACAGGATGAATGGTCTTCATTTCTTATGAAGACCAAAGATCTAGTTACCATCTTGTAGGAATTTTTTATCAGGTTCTAGCTGTGGCAACATATTTTTATTCCAAACAATGCTCTACCCTGCCTTATCATTAGTTTTGGCATCTTGCTCACTGTAATCTCTCTCTCTTCCCCCACCCCTATTACTTGGTACTTTAGATCTTCAAAGTGTTTCATGTATGTTACTATGCTCAAGATTCGTCTCAAAATTCCATATGTTGCTTACCTGTAAAGGCCAATACTGATTTGACATATCCTGGCAAGCATTTTTTGCAGCGTGAGGTAGGAGAAATGCTTATCAAAATTCTCTGTCTTTGCATTACAGAGTCCCAGTGGAGCAGCTGCATCAAATTTTTCACATTACTTATGACTGAAGCAAAAGTAACCTTCTGATTGTCCTCATTTTTGTGATTTTTTTCCCCCTACTCAATGTCATGCCAGCTTCCCTCTAGAAGAAGCATTTTGGGATCATTAGTCAGATGTAAGATCACATACCTTTGTGTAATTATTTGAGATGGTTAGATACCATCTAACCATCTAGGTAATTCAGTCGTACACTTTGAGCTCATTTAAATATAAAGTGCACTAAAAATCGCTACCCACTGCTGCACCAAAAAAATCACCACCTACATTTTAGCTGCTGCTATTGTGAACTCCTGGGATCACTGTGTTAAATTTAACTTTGAAATTGCTAACTTCTTCATACCCTTTCTACTGCAGAGTCTTTTCTCATCTGATTATGATTTTTTTTCTTTCTAAAATAAGGTTGTATAGAGGTGGGGGTTTGTCTCTTTTTTGTGAGTAACAGGCGATAAGACAAGAGAAAATGGCCTCAAGTTGTACCAGGGGAGGTTTAGATTGGATATTAGGTAAACTTTCTTCACCAAAAGAGTTTTCAAGCATTGGAACAGGCTGTGCAGGGAAGTGGTTGAGTCACCATCCCTGGAGATGTTTAAAAGTGGTGTAGGTGTGGCAGTTTTGGACATGGTTTAGTGATGAACTTGGCAGTGATGGGTTTAACTTGATGACCTGAAAGGTCTTCTCCAACCTAAATGATTCCATCGTTCTCTAAAAAATTTTCTCTGCAGTGTTGGAGAATGGCAGACGTTGTGGCTGCTGGTCAGTGGGTGGTAAATTCTATGCCTGAATAATATTGAAGAAGCTGAGGAATATGCCCCATTGTCTAGAACAAAGATTTAATTCCTAAGCTTAGTCTGAAGAATAAAAAATTATATAGTCCATGAAAACTTTAATGTCTTTTCCTGTTAATGCTGAAGGAGGGAAAAAAAAACCCACAAGGCAGTGTGCAACCCCTATAACTAAGTCTTTTTTAAGAATGCAGGGATACAACCAAATAAGTAAATAATTAAGTATCCATAATAAAGAATTACTGCTGATGTGATTTTTTTTTTTCCTCCTTGAGTTGTTCCTCTGTTTCCTGGGATATATGGTTTGCTTCTTTACTTATTTTTGTCAGGTCAGTGTCTTAATCTTTTTTTCCTAGGTTTGTAGTTATTTTAAGCATCCTTTTACTTCTATGGCTTGGAAAACAATGCCCCTTTGTTAAACTCTGCTTTTTAAGTGGGACTGTTATTACTGTCCTAAGTTGTGCTCTATTACAAAGTTTTCTAAGCACTTACTGGCTCTGTACTAAGTACTTTGGAGGCTTAGTAAACACAGAAATAATAATTATATTAAAGCTAAAATTACAGCTGGGGCCATGAACAGGAAATCCATGCCTAAGTGCATTTTCATCCTTGTTTGAAGAAAATGAGTTTTGGGGAATTGGTTCTTAACATAATATTGTAGCATGAAAGTAAGTTATTCGGTGAAATATTTTCAGGTAATTGTTATGCCCATTTAAAACACACTGAAAACATGAGATCAGTGCTATCTTAAACAAACAGGGCTGCTGCACGAAAGACATCTTTTGTTGAAGAATTGTGGAAGCTGAGTAGGAACTTCCTAAAACAAGACAAAAGTGAGAGTGAGACTAACAGTGACATAGAAAACTATTTGTTTTAAATCACATAGTCAAATAATTACACAACTGAAGTGAAAAACAGAAATTTCATGAAAATAATTAGGAGCATTCATTTAAATCTTAGAGGTGAAATTAAAAGATAATAAATTCAGACCAAATATGGAGAATATGGTCCGGAGACTGATGAGTGTTGTCACCACTCATATGAAAGAGCACTCTGTGCTGGCCTAGTGCATCACAACCCTTGGACCTGCTCCATTTGAGTCTTTCCATGCATCCTTATTGATTTCTTTTTTTTTTTTTTTAATGGCCTCAAATTCACCTGAGGTTTTTCCCTTTCCTATATCCAAACTGTATGGCTGTAGGATTGGTTATGAATGGGGTAAAATTTTAGAACCTGATTTTAGTTTTTCAAAGGTACAGACGAGGTCACAGAGTCATTTGAATGCAACAGACCATGTAGACTCCCAGCCCTTCAGTGAATAAAAATCTTAGTGATCCTCAACTCCTTTTGTGAACTTAACTGTATTTAAAAATGGAGTTAGAGTGCTGATGCCGGTAGAAAACAATGCAGGCTCTATAAACACAAAATATCAAATATAAGAATGTACAGTTGCTAAATTTTAATGTATGTTCTTATAGTGTTTTTTCTTTCTACGTATATATGGCTTCACTTTTTGTTATTTTTTAAAGTTTTGTTTGGTTTTCATCATTCAAATAATAACTACTGTTAGCTACACTTGCAAAATAAAATTCTAAACATGAAAGAGAGAAATCTCCTTTGTAAAACAGTGAGAAAGGGAGTGCTGAAATTTTCTATTTTATACCTAAAACCAGGTATTCAAGAAGATATAGTTTGTATGATTTGTGCTCGAACAGTTTTATTGCTTTAAAATCTTATCTTTAATTTATTAATAAATGATTACATACTGCTTTAGAAAACTTCTCAGCTACTCTGTTCCTGAAATTTCAGGGTGTGAAATTTTTAATTTGCTAAGTTTGTAGTATGTAAGATGTAATGACTTGAAATGTCTCTCTTGTGTGCAAAGGTAATGCCAGGTAATTGACTTTATGCTCCTGAACCCAATTTTCTTGAAGGAAAATTATTTATATTAGTTCAATAAAGACTAATGGGCCTGTTAAAATTAGTTGCTTTCAAAACAGTGCATTTATTGCCATAAATATCCCTGCTTTCTCCAGAAGCAAAAAGCTCAGGGTCTTAGTTTTCTCCACAGAAAGTGTCTTGGCTGTAAAATTGTTCACATTACACACACAACACCCTAGACACGTTTTGTAGAACTATATAAAACCATTCTCATTATTTCAATTTATGGTGTAACTGGGTGCCAAAGCCTTTGAGCTTTGGCTCAATGTGAGCACAATGCAGGTTATGAAAGGACAGTATAAATGAAAAATACCTGACCATTACACAAAGGATACTGGCACTGTTGTGCTCTATCCAGTTGTTTACTGTGCAATAGTATGGAAAGTCTATTATACTAGTTTTATAGTTACAGATGCTGTTTCAGGACATTCATCACATGGTCTTGAACAAACATGGGGAAATAACCAGTTGCCTGTTATATACTATATTCTCAAGACAACAGCCCTTTTCCCATCTAGGGGAATGCATTTTCAAGCAATATTGATTTCTCTCCTCTCTGCTCCGCTCCGCTCCGCTCCNATTTGTTGAGTCTTTCTCGTCTTCCTTTTTTTTTGTTTTTTTTTTGAAACAACCTTGCGTTCATTGAAGTTGTATGCTGGACTGTGATCACAAAAAGACAGTATTTTTTTGGGTCAGCCTCCTGCAGGACATGTGTCATTCAGGACATGTGTCATTTTTGGCTTCTGCCATCAGACAGCTGGAGGCATCTGTAAAAAGTGGTGATTTGTTTCAAATGTTACTTAGAAACTGTTAATCAGGCAACAACCTTCTGAATTAAAAGGTCTCTCCAACAGGTCCTTGGTTTGATTTTTTGTCACTGATGTACCTCAGACAGATCCCAGTAAAAAACAAATTCAAATGGCTGCCACCATGAAGTTGCAAAGCCAATTAACAATGCTATTTGTGACTTTAAGACAAGAAGGAAGAAACCTGGGTTTTTTAGAGCCTCTTGTCTGTGCTTTGATGAAAACTCACATGGATGGGTTCCCCATGCACAAAAAAGCAACAAGCTTAAAAATTCAAGAGGAGCTTGCAACCTGCCCTCAGCTGCCTTCTGTGCAAAAAGACCTTTGACCAAAGTATTGAAGCTCAGTCCCCTTGAAAATGTTTTGATATAACTCTGGCCTTTTCCAGGTAAACGTAAAAGTCTTTTGAACAGTATTGCTGTAAATGTGATTTGTGAGAAGAGCAAACACAGAGTTTTGAGCAACCTGTTTGAAAGGTAGTGATTCATTTGAGGTTTGCTATTTATGTATTTGAAACTTCTTTCTTTATTCCACCCTTTTTCAAGTCTTTCTCGCTTTAAATTTGGAAGAGATCATGCCTACATATATCAATGTGAAAAAAAATCTTTCTTTTTCTGCAAAGCACATTCACATAAATTTCACTTGTCTATGAGAACAATCTGTGTAGATGAAGGCAAGTGTATGTCAAAATAAGATGGAGAAAATGTTTCCTCTAGGTCTCTGTTTGTGTCAGGTTTTGTTGTTCTTTCCATAGCTGTTATAAATCTTATGACTTTAAGTTTTACCTTCCAAAGGGGTTTATGAAATAAATACTTAAGAACTTAATGGGGTTAATTAACACATTCCAGAGATGGATTTAATTAAAAAACAAAGATCATATGTGAGGTTTCATTTAGCTTTAGACATGGCTTTTCTTATTTTTAGATGCTAGTACCATTATCATATGTTTTGAAAAAATGCTCTGACGCCTACCTGAAAAACATAAGCAAAAAAAACTGTTGTAGGAACTTCATATGGGTATTCATAGGACAACCTATAATTTATGACTTATGTTTGATCATAGCCTTTTTAATTAGAAACATATTGCATCTGCTTAACACTGCTACTGTTTTGTTGCAAAAGATTTTCTGTATCAATTAATCTAGTAATATCCCTAAGCAATCTGAAATTGTTGAAGAAGATGGAAATTGGCTGATGAATGTATTGGTCACTTCAGAGGCATGTTCAAATCTATCTTCTTGCTGTCCTAATGAATATGGAAACCTGCCCAGTGTGTGATTGGATTTTAATGACTTCAAGGTCAGGGACTTCGTAAGGTGCGAATCTGCTTGCAAGGTCACTGGTGGCAAACAGTGCATGGATCTGAAAATAAACAAGGAGCTGTCAGGGATATTAACTTTTTGTAGAAAAACCCTTGGGATGAAAAGGTTAATAGGTGATTGCATTGCAACTTGTTTTGAAACTCAAAATGAGCTCTAAAGCTATGTGCATTATCCTACATTATACCTTGCATAAGAAGCAGTAATTTAAAATATGGGCAGTGTTTGATTATAATAGTACCCTAGCTTATCAAAAGCTTGCATTTGCCACTACATAAACTGGTCCACATATACAATATATGCTCCAGATGCAGACCTTTTGGAGAAACAGGTGAAATTGCTTGGTCTAAACTGCCCATGGATGTGTAAGTATATTTGCTTCCCATAGATAACTCAGACCAGCAATTGCCCATGCAAATTCAGGTCACATATACAGCAGTTATACCTTATATTAATTTGCTATTCTGTAGAGATTGTTCAAGCTGTAGAAAAAATAATAGGGAACGAGTCTGAAAGTACTAAAAAAGTTTATAAATGACTTGTCATAAGGTACTTGACTTCTGATAGAACAGCACTGAAATTACTCCTGCATGAGGAAAATACAGAAGAAAAACGTGTTGAAGGGGAGGAATTTGGAGGACTGGTGACGCTTTTTTGGTAGGATAAAGATTTAGTTTGCTAAGAACAAAAACGCAGAGCTGTTGGACAACTTACCTGCTGGTTTGGGGCAGTGAGTAGTTTCAGGCATGGCTACCAAGGCTGTGGTTTCTGTCAATCTGTTTGTGCCAATGAGAGGGTTCATCTGATGGGCATGTTCAAATCACAGCTTAACATAATAATGTAGTATGGAGTTCTGTATAAACTGTTTTCTTTCACTGGAAAGTCTACAGGCTTAGTAACCAAAGCGCCAGGGACAAATACCACGAGCACCTCACAGCTTTGGGGCAAAATTCTGTTTTACTGAAGTCCAAAGGTTCTGAAATTTTCTTTTTTTTTTTTCTCCACAGAAAGTATATGTATATATAGGTGCACACAGATTTTGTATGTCTTCTACTCCACATCTGTGGATTTGATGCCTATGTGGAAGTTGCTAACAGTGCTTTGGCCTGTGTGATTCTTGATTTCATGATTAAACTCCTCAGTATATCAGTATTAAAAACCTTAATTTAGCTATATGTTCAATTGCCACTGAAGTTTGCATTTAAAACAAGGACTTGGATTTTTGCTGTAAATGAAAAACACATTATATCCTTCTCAATATAATAGTCTTTTCATGCTTTATGATGTAACATAGCCAGCAGTCAAATAAAAAATAAAGCAGAAGAGTCTTGCCAAGATGGAAGATTTCCTTGGTTCAGAATTCACCCATGATACCTTCACTGTAGTCTTTTATGGTGTGTCACTGCTTCATTGATTTCACTGTCCTGAATGCATAAGCTCAGATTTCTATTTCCATCTGGTTTTGGAGTATAAGGGATGAGGAGAATGGTGGTTTGTTTTCACTTGCTCACTTACTGATTGTCAAGAATCCCTTTTTCTTTCTGCATTCCACCTGGCTACAAGAAAGAGAGGGCATCAACCGTGTTTTCTCTAAATCTTTGTTTGGGCTGATAATGGTTTGAAAACAAAAATAATTTCAATTTTCTTTCTTTAGGATAAATTGAAAATGTCAACATTTGACATTATAGGATTTTGAAAAAGAATAAACTTGAAAGTAATAACCTGCTACAGTTTTATAGTGAAAACAGTGAAACCTGTTAATAGGGATGAATATTACCTTCAGAAGTTCCTTTGTTTAATGACTAATTCTAATGATTAGAGTAGCTCCATGTTTGTGCTTAGTGTTGACAAGCATTCTTTGTCTATATAATCTGTAATGGTTTTGTAGGAATATGAACTGAATCTGCATTTTTGCATCCACTTGATGCGGAGCTGCTGAAAGCGTTATTTATGGCTAAGAGAAGCATTTCCATAAGGCAAAACCTTCATATACTTATGTCTATTAGTTGTGATTCTATAATGTCAATTTTCAAACCATATGTCACATATTAATATCGTTGTATATATGAGTTCATTAGCATCCTGTTCTTTTCATGCTGTTGCTGGTTAACTTTTGAGGTTCAAAACTGCAGGCAAGTTTGTCAGCCTCTTCCATACTGGCAAGGTTGGAAGATTTGAACAGTTTCTGCCTTTGGCCTTTGCATTGCCTCTTAGATAAACTCACTGAGAGTGTTTGGTGTCCAAGTCCGCTTCTGTTCTTCTATTCTTCTTGCACTCTCACTAAATTTTCTCATATTCTAGATATGTTTCATTGTAGCTTTAAGTTCCACTGATTTTAACAACAAATCCTTCAAAACTGTCTCTTTTCACTGGTTTTCTATCTACTTTGTGATAAAGTGATATTTCTGAAATTCCAGATGTTTAGTCAGCTTTGGTAAAACAAAATCTTGAGATTGGAAAAAAAGATATCTGTTATACTTTTGGATAATTTTCTGTTTCAGCTTGTCTGATATTGAATTATGCAGTCATTCTTATTTAAATTCTGTGTTTTAGGGACACACATCAGTGCTCCATGAGTGGTGTAATTGAAGTGCTGAATTTTATTTTGGAATTCTATACTGCCAAATCTGTGGCTTGTAAAATGGCAATCCTAGAAACAAATGACTTTTCTCATTAAAAATATCTGCTAATTTTCTGCAAATTGCACTAATTGCTCATTCAACAGTAGTAATGCACTCAGTTTTGTATATGAGGAAGATCTCTTCAGTGGATTTCTGCTCTCTGTACAAGCTCCAGTCACACACTGCAGAGCTGGAAACAGCGCCAATGAATCAAAGAAATCACTGGCCTCTTTTTATTCTATTTTTAGTATCCTCCCCATTGCTAGTAGAACCTTTGCTGTGAAAATATACTGTTGGATTTTTCTGAAAATATGATGAGTAATTATTTTTTAAAGCATAGCCAAAAAGGAGAATAATCTAAGGGCATCCGATCCAGAGTCTGTTGGAGTGGGTAATTAGCAAGCCACCATGAGACATTTCTGCTTGCATGAGTATTAAACATTTATGCCACTGACAAGTGATTGAGCTCTCTCCACCCCAGCGTGAGAATAAGAGGCCACCGGGTCCCTCCATCAAGAGAAGGCCCATAATGTTACTGTATCCCTGAGGAAACAGAGCGGGAAGGAAAAATGAAGAGAAGCTTGGTTTTAGAAAGGACTCCTGCTTCTTTTCTAATTTTCCTTTGATAGCTGAGCCTCCTTAAAAGCAATGATTGGTGAAGATGTGACAATGACAGGGTTGGGGGAAGAAGGAAGGTTATTCTGGAAATTGAATTAGAATGCAGATGCAAGGAAGAGTGACACATTAGGCACTGTGGAAAGCAGAATGCACTGCTGCTAAACTGTGTGACAGAAGAGGCTGTAAAATGTAAAATCAGCTGTGAGGAGAATAGAGGAATGGGATCAATTCTGACTGAGTACATGACTGAAACATTCAGAGCTTTCCCAAAAATCCTTTAATCTCTCTGTAGTTGTCAAGCCCTTCTCACCTCACACTTCTGAGGTGGCCTTACCTGGTGTTACACTGTATGGCTTCAGCTGATTCCTGCTATGTTGCAGTAAAAGGAACTTCATTTTTCATTATGTCTGTAATGAGAGAGTTGCACTTAGTGGAGTCACTGCCTTTATGGTTGTCTAAAAATCAAAAGAATCAAAGGGCTGCTTTGTATAAACAAGTGGCAAAACAGCAATTTTAGGAAATTACTGAAGGTACCTACCTCAAAAAGTCTCTTCACGTTTGATGTTCCACTGTTGTATGCTTGACCTGCTTGTTTAAGTTTGTAAACTCTGGAGGAAAAATACTGTGTTATCTATTTGTGTGGATCCCTATGTTGCAAAACTTCAAACTTTTTTTTTTTTTTTTTGGTGTTTGAGGACATTTGGAACACAAACTCAAAATATAAATCAAAGAACATCCAAAGAACATCCTGCCAGCGGAACACCGTGGGTGAGAAGACGAGTGTTCTCTGGTCATGCTTCTGAGGGGTAGAGGACCTTTCCCTGCACCACTGGTCATTTGGTGGCTGAATTAGCCCTGCCATATGGCAGGTCTGGGCTTCACTTGCAGCCAATGCAACAATCATCTACTTGGCTTGTGAAATTCCCAGTGGCAGGTGGATGTTGCTGGAGATTTTTATGGAACATTGCTTTTCTACTTTATAACCAGAAAAGGCTTTTATTTTCCTTTACTTCCCCACCGTCCCCACTAGAAATGAATCACCGTCTCGGGGGGGAGAGTGTGTTCTGTCTGTCTTCTGAAAGGTTCAGCAGCCAAGGTTTGCATGATTTTGTCTTTGATAAGGCAAAAAAAAAAAAAAA
>VXAZ01002150.1:270193-291301 GCA_013399875.1 Gymnorhina tibicen
CTTTCAGGAGATGTAAGAGCAAGCTTTCTCTCACTGAACTGGCTGTCCCATCAATTGCAGCATGAAGATAAAAGGACTTGATATCTCACTGGGCAAATTTATGCTTTTGGAGAAGTGTTTAACTTTTCTTCCATTTCCCACTGAACAAAGTTTAAATTTCTGAATGACAAGAGACATTAATACATATTTTTAAATTTACCAGTCCCTCCTAATGACTAGTGCCACTGATGTTGTCTAAGCTCAGAGAACAAAGATTTATGAGAACTCCCTCTCTCAGACATGCTTCATTATTTAATAGAAGTGTTCAGAATCTTAATGTCAAGGGTCAAAACCATGGGAATTCTGGTCTGGGTTCATCCACCTAATTTTAGATGTTTATATGTGAGTTTTGATATTTTGACTCCCTTTTTTGCCAATGGAAAGAACTTGGTACTTTTCAGACATGAATTATGCTGATCTTGACTCTTTAACTTTGGATGAGATATCTGACCTCTAGATGACTGTNCTATTTCCTTTCTCTGTAGTTCTCTCTAGGTCGGATGAACTTAAGTGGAAAGAAACCTATCCTGAATCCTAATTGTTAGGAATGCTGACAACTTAGAATTTTGTTCAAACATGGGAGCGTCTCTGATATGTAAAATATATATCTTGTCATCAAGCTAACACCCCAAATTAGATTTCCTAAATGTTATATTTATATATGACTCAGTTTCCCATCTGTGAAATATTCACAGAGAACTTCCTCACTTCGAAGACATGCTGTAGATTTTTAGAAAATAGTAAGAGAAGCCTTTTAAGGTGATAAAATATGCTATACAGAGATATAAAATGCTGTTGAAACCAGACCTCAATGAAATGGGGTTTATAAGGAATTAGGCCACACCATACTTAACAGAGAAATTAAAAAAAAAAAAAAAAAGAGAGAGAAGAAAAAAGAAAGAATTAAAAAAATAAAAGAAAATAAACTGAGTAAAAATACTATTCACTGAATATCACTCATTCTTTGCATAAATATGATAAAAGTTCTGTACTTGTCAGAATATGATATCACATTGCCAAATTTTGCTACGGTCAAGAGGTTAGAAATAAGATTACACAAGCAGCTTATGTGTGGTGGTTTTGTCATGTTTTAGTTCTTGAATTTGCTGCCCTAATGCTATTTTTAGTGAAGAGTTTAGTCTGTAGTTTGATAGAATAATTGGCAAATACTTGTGTACACAATTTCAAAGTTTAATTACTCATTAGATTTATGCATGTCTTTTAATTTTTTTAATGAGCATTTGAAAAATCTTTTCTTGAATTTGAAGGAATACTGGTGCTCATACAGATCTTCATTTTCTTGGGCAAACAACAGTATTTATCAGCAAAAAAAGGATGCTTCTTGTTTGCTATTCAATTAATTAATATTTGCTAAACATTTGACTCATTTTTTTCTTATTAACAATATTATGTTGCCCTAGCATGCAAAAATAGCTGCTGTGGTAACATTCTTACGTTTATAAACTTCAAATGATAGATTACTTTGGCTTGCACTCTGCCTAGATTTTGCAATTCCTAATCCCTTTAAAACTGATTTAGAGTAATTTTGTCATCCCTCTTTTACAGAGTGGGTGGGGTCTGAGGGTTACATAGGTAAAACAGAGGAAAGGAGGTGAGCAAACAGCAGAGCCAGCAGCTGAAACTTTGCAACCATCTGAAAGGAGGTTGTAGCCAGGTGAGGGTGGGCCACTTCTCCCAGGCAGCCAGCGACAGGACAAATTGAGCAGGTGACCATTCAGCTTGGACATCAGGAGGAATTGCTTCATTGAAATGGCTGTTAAACACTGGAATAGACTGGAAGTATTTAAGGAAAGACTGGGCATGACACCTGGTCTGGTCAACAAGGTGGTGATCACTCAAAGGTTGGACTTGATAATCGCTGAGGTTTTTTCCAACCTAATTGATTCTCTGTGTGTGAGAGTGTGTAAGGTATGTGCCACAAGAATCTATCAGCTTGCTGTAAAGGCAGCTTTAAGCATCCTTAAGCCAGGTGAACTGAGGTAGCTGAGGTTAAGATGAAGCAGTTCCCATTGTCTGTTCTGCCAGCAGCACTGTGAATCTGGCAGAGAACAGTTGGATAATTTCCTCCATCGAGTTTTTACTGCTTGGTGCATGCATGCATACACATGAAGAACTGCTCTGGACTCAGTTTGCATTGATCTAAAACTCTGGTTTGTGGAAACAAATGTTTTCATTAACAGTATAATAAAAAGAAACAACACAAATTTTTCCTGACTTGCAGATAAGGGCATCATATGTGGTAAACAGCTGGAGTAGAATGAACCAAGTATTACTCACACTTAAAAGGGTTATTTGTAATTTTCTGCCCAAGGTAGAACTGATTCCAGTTGGAAAGTAGGAGTCTTTAATACTTTTTTTCTTCATAAAACTACAGGATGTAAGATAGCCCAAGGATGTCTTGGGCTGTCAGTCCCAGATCTATCATGTCATATTTTAATCATG
Organism: Gymnorhina tibicen; assembly: GCA_013399875.1. Classification (NCBI taxonomy): domain Eukaryota; kingdom Metazoa; phylum Chordata; class Aves; order Passeriformes; family Artamidae; genus Gymnorhina; species Gymnorhina tibicen. Next base: position 272,696 of record VXAZ01002150.1, read on the forward strand.
TTTGCCAAAACTTAAGAACAATCATTTTTTTCCCTTTGTTTTGCTGCTTCTAATAGAAAGTAGTTTTAGGGTCTTGCTTCTCTGATGGTGTGAAGCCTTTTTTCAATATCCAGCCTGGATTTATTCTTGGCCAGTTCACCTGTATTTGTTTCAATGCCACTGTTGCTAATAACATGGCCAGGGTGAAATAGCTCATTTTCTCCCTTCATATTTAAGGATAGCAGCAGTATGTCTTCTGGCTCTTGATTTTGTTTAGGTAAATCCTTCAAGCTCTTTTGCTCTCCGTTTGTAAAATAAGTTTTTCACTTCTCAGCTTGTGCAAGGCTAGCACAAAAAGGACTGACTTCATAACTTGAGGCAAAACTAGTGTGTCAATAATGTACATTCCTGCTTGCAGAAACTTCTGTAGCTATTACATCAGGTTGGAGATTGCCACGAGGTGAATGCATTTGAGGTCAGAGGGAATATGGCTACTTAATTCTCTGAAATACAGCATCTTCATCTCTGAATCCGGGGAAGATTGCTGTGAGCAGCTTCTACACAGCAGAGTTGATAGTCATCTCACCGAGTCAATAAAGTTCACCAGTTTAGAGTAGCTGAAGATCAATCTGATACATTTATTTTTCTAAGTTTATCTGTGTTTACCCTTGCACCTCTTGTGTACCAGATAAATGTCCCAAGTGACAGAAATCGTCGTAATGGAATATAGAAGAAGGGCAAAATATACGTTGAACTGTTTTTAATAGATTTAGGTATTCTGTTTTGTTGAATACAGCCACAGTGTATTTTAAACCCAAAATATGATATCTTCACTGAAAAAAAACCTAAGAAAATTATTTTGTCACTTCCCATATCTTATTTTCAGGAAATAAATACGACAGTGTTCTAATATGTAAGATTGTTACGTATTATGACTATAACTTCACACTGTACCCATATTAGTTCTAGGTGAGCTGCTTTCTATCAGTTTCTGAGGTAGTTTGGGGTGATTTTTTTTTTCCTCTGTTAGGATTTCCTAAATTACGGTCATCTAATTCTTGCTAATTGATATCTAATTTGAAGATTGTTTTCTGTATCACACAGCAGCTCCAGGACTCCTGAAGGTTACAACAATATAAAATATTTGCTTAAACCAAGTTTTTTGTCTAATCTTTAATTTTTTTTTGTCTTGTGTTATGATTACAGAAATACAAAGATGCATTTCTGAGTGCTTAGTTTTTCTGGTCTCCCTACTGGGACTTTTGTTTGTCCAAGGAACTTCTGCACAGGAAAAGGTCATATAAGAGGGCAGTCTAAATTGTGGATCCTTCGTCTTACACTCCCAAGCTTACAAACTCAAATTTGGAGGCTATGTTTTAAATCGCAGCCTTTTAAGTTTCTTTACCTTTCTTGAGAAGATGAATGTTTGAGATTGTAATGCATAATATTTGAATTATTCATTTTAATTAAAATTGATCGTGAGAACTAATTAAAAGACACGCAACTGGTTACTGGCAGCGTAGTTGGACTACTTTACAAAAATACCATTTGGTGTTCAACATTAGGCTCATGTTGATTTTAGAAATTATATTCTATAAATAATAAGGGGCTATAATTAATTCTGCATAAGAATTTGAAAATCTAATCTTTCATAAAAAAAATATGGAGCAGTGCTTTCTGGTTTTGGAAAATCATGGGTTATCTTTTCATATAAAGCTTTATGCAGCAGTCAAAAATGTCAACTGAAAAAAGGCTTAAAATGACCTCTTACTCATTTCTTTTTCTCAGTATTTTAGAATGGGATTCAGCTGCCTTCCCATTACCCTTGCTGGAATACTGTGGGAAGATACATAAAATCATAATAAATAAATCAGCTTTTGGAAAAAGAAACACTGAGAGTGATCCTCTGGATCACCAAATCCAGGAAATCAATTTTTGCTATTATGGACAATCTGATTACAAAAATAAAGTTTTACCTCAGCAATAGGTAGATTGTTGACTTCATGATTATTGCTCAGGAAATTGCTTCAAATTCTCGCTATTCTTATAATTAGAAACTCTCAGATTTCCAGTCTAAATGTATTAATTGCCAGTTCACGCTCATTTTCTTTGAAAAGCTCTTTGTTTGACCTCAGATTGTGACTTGATGACTAATTTTGAGAGCTATGATGGGAATCCATTACCACCTACTCAGAGAGATGTTCTTAATGCATCGCCTAATTTCCACTACATGAAATATAGTTTCACCATTTCTATTTTGTGTCTGGTTGAGGTTGTTGAAAGGAATAGAACCAAAAGAAATATTTGAAGAAAGAGTTTTTAGCCACTTTAGCCTAAGACTTGTGCAGTGATTTCAACAGAATGGAGAGATGCCAGGGACTGTAAAAGTCAAATTTAATAGCTGAAGGTGAACTAAGATGTACTTACTTCTATTTGTGGTGAAAATATCCCACTGAAGGGAAACAGATTGTGCAGAGAGGAATAAATGAGACATTCTCTAGAAAATTTTCCATCCTATGTTTTAATTTATTTGAAAATTTTCCTTTGAGTCTATTATTCAGAGAAAATTTGGAGTTTTGACTACATAATTTACTTTTTTTCTGAAGTGTCATGTGTTTCCTGGAACTTGTACATAGCTGTTTTTCCTTTGCAATAAGTTCTACAGGTGTCAGACAAAAGCTGCATTATTCTACATCCATACTGAGAATCAATTTCTCAAAATAAAAGCCTTTCCAAACACAGGGAGGTTTTAGGGTTGAGTAGGACGTATTTGTGTTACTCACCTAGGCTGAGAATGCTTGAAAAACACTGACAGGGAAGAGTCCTGTCTGCTGCTACTAGGAAAGTGTTAGTGGGATTTTTGGATCTTTACATAAAGTTGAATTTAAAAGCCTTTGACATTGATTGTGATGTTCATGTTCATTACTTTTTTGAAGACCAGATCTGTTCCCAGTAGAACAGCTTACACAGACTTTAGAAATTTCTTGTTGCCTATGTGGCTCATATATATTTTTTCCCTCTCTACTGAAGGAACTAGGTTGGAAACGTTTCCTAAGCAGTGAAGAACTCTGACACACATTTCCATGGCATCAAACAATGCCTTCCCAGGCAGCATGGCAAGGTGCTGCCCTCCAAAAGATGAACAACACACTAAAGACTTGCCCCAGGACACTTTCTGCTAGGGTCCAGGGAGAGCTGGGTTAGCTGAGTCAAATGCCAAGAATATTTGGAGAGGGAAGAAACCATTGGTTAATATCAGCTGTGTGCTCCCTGGCCAGGAAAAGGAAGTGCAGAAGGGAAGAAATTGGTTTTCAGATTTAGGCAGTTCTGAGTAAAAGAGCTAAGAGATGAATTAAGTATGGGTCATCCTTTTATTTAAAGAAAAAAGACTCCACAAACAACTATAGTGGTGCTGAAGAACGTTGTGTTGAACTGTGAAGATAAAAAAGCCCCAAAAAAATGGACTCCAAAACAATTTTAGTATTGTTGAGTAAAGTTACAATGATCCACAAATTGCAAAATGGATACACTTTTCTGACTCTGAAGAGGGGGTGGAGGATGTTTTGCTACTATGCTTCTGCTGTACGGTAAAAAGAATAGTGGATGGGTTTGCCTTCAACAATGGTAAATGGATTTGAAGCAGTAATGTTCTCTCTGAAAGGACAGTAACAAATGAAGAAGTCTAGAAGACTTTATATTGAAAAAGAAGGATAAATTTCAATGTACCCCAAAATCTCTAAATTGTCTTTGTGACTTAAGTTTCTTTCACACAGAGATTCCATTAGCAACTGTTACATTGCCACTGGCTAAAAGTATGTGTGAACAATTGAAATCTCCAATACGTTACACTTTAATAACGAATGTTTTCATTGACTTGGAGAGAGTTATAGGAGGTTTTTATTTCTAACCTACCTACAGTAATTATCCATGTTCTGTTGATGGTTATTTATTGTTTAATTAAAATGTATTCAGGGGATAAAAGCCCGTTAGGATAAAGCATTGTGTCAAACCCAAGAAGTTGCAATGAAGTTTGAGTATGGAAATGCCTATTGCTGACTCCTGTATATTTATGGCCAGGCTCTGGTAGCAAGCTTCAGAGAAACAGAATATTGTGTTAATCTAACAGTAACCACCTGCTTCTATAAAATCAGAAAAGAATTTGAATTATGCATCCAGCAAGCCTAACCAGAACAAAGCACATTCACGGACTACTATGCTGTGACATTAAGTATCACAGCCTTGTAAAGGAACAGTTCTCTTTCCAACCTTGATTCATTGATAAGTGGGGAAGAACTGATTAAAAAGGAAAGGTTCTGCTAGTTAGAAATGACAATAAATTTTTCAGGAAATGTATCAGCTCATACATATGCCTAATATGTTAACTCTCCTTTATAGAAAAAACTGCAAATATATTTTATTCAAAGGTACATCGCTTGTTTTGAATCTTAAATTCATTAATGTCTGTGAATTTTTACACTTGTCTGATATGGTTTGAGATGCTTGTTCTGATGTATCAGCTGAGGATAACAATCTATTTGAATTTATGGGGAACATTATGCCTGTGAGGTGTGGAAGTTTTCATGTGTAACTTGAGAAACGTGTAAATTCCTGTGCACTGGGATGTGTGAGTGAAAACATTCCTTTTTTAAAATAAATCATTTTAGTTTTAATTAAAAGTGACTCAACTAAATTCAAGTATGTGACGCACCTCTTGATTTCTGCAGGTTTTTTTTTTTACCTTTCCAGTATAACTAATCCATTCTTTTTGTGTGTCTTTGGAAGGTGCAAAACTTTCTCAGAATCAAAATCCTTTTGCCTACCAATTCCTTCTCCTGGCTGTGTTTCAAATCAGTGATTTTTACATCACCCCTGCACTGTGCCTTTTCCAGAAAGAGTTATGTATGGGAAGATTGACTTCAGGACTGCTGCTTTGGTTTTTTGTTTGTTATTTTCTTTTACTGTGGTAATCCCTGGATGAAGGTTCTTGGATAAGTTATAACAGCTCAATCACATCTCTAAATTGTGCTAAACTGTGGTGGAAGCGAGGGGGATGCTCTGCAGCCAAGAGTTATTGGAGAGCAGTGTGCTCTGATTAGGCCCTGTTTGTCCCTTGGCAAAGCCTGTGTGTTGGTGTTTCGTATGTGTATGTCCTTTCTCTCAGCTGGTGCTAGGCTTTCCATGCCAGAAATATTTCTGTTAGGTATCCAGGTCTTCCTGCTGTTGAAGTGGCACAGAGGGAGTAGATTTTGACAGGGCAATTGTCTGGATAACTATTAGAAATTTTTTCTAAATAGAGGCTGTATTCTGGATGCCACTTTATTCCAAAGCAAGTAATTTACTTTACTTTGATAGTGGTTTTTTTAAATTACTGGCCTGTTTGTAAATGATACGACAGATCTAGAGCAGTGGTCAGATTTATATTACCTGAGCTGAGTTGCCTAATTCAGGAGTCAGGGTTTATCTGTTGCATCAGGTTGGTGGGGACGGAGGCAAGGAAGGGCTGTGCTTTTCAGTAGCATGGGTGCTCAGAGTCTTCTGGAAGTTTTATGCAAAAAATCCCCAATTAGTGAAAGGAGCATGTTCTCTGGCAGTGCAGTTGACTTTTGCCAACCTTTCATGACAAATTATAATTGTGAACTCGTGACCTTTATTAAAATTTTAAAGTACGTGTCAAGGTATCATAAGCTGTTAAGTTGCTCGTAATCATGTTAATCATAAGTTACTCACACTGAATTGGGTATGGTGGTGCAGGTGCTTCCTGGAGTCTTTAAAATGGATATTGCATTGCATTGCTGTCCTCAGCCACGAGAGACTGAACTCAGTGAGCTCCCCTGATCACTTGTACCTAGCTGCTGTCACTTCCACAGAGAGTGGAGGGAGAAACAGTCATATTCAACCACTCATGTACTGAATTGCATTCTCAAATGTTCTCCACTGACTGTACAGGAGGAGAGGGGCTCAAATGTGCATGTTAGAGCCTAAAAACAGGTGGACTTGGGCACTCAAATTGCATTTCTCTTCCTAAGCCTGGGACATTTAGCTAAATTAAGCTAATGAAAACTTGGTTTCTTGTTTTGAAACATCTGAAGTCTCGGTGGCAGTCTTGCACACCTAGTGTTAGTCTCTTACATCCATCTTGCTGTTTCTGAGTCCATGACAGTGGTCTGCCTTACGCACCTGGTTATTCATGTCACTAAAATTGGTACTGAGAGGAATCATGTACCGCTCTCTCTGAAGTGTCATAACAATATCTATTGATAACCCCACACTCTTCTTTTGGATAAAATGCTTTTACTGTGCAGTTTTGTCAGATTTCATTGAAAATCCTAAGGGATTGAAACTAACTGCTGCATGCTACTTGTTTGTAATGCAGCATCTTCAAGCTGGTGTCACAAATGAAAAGTACTCAGTGACTAATCTCTCAAGTAAACCTGTTGGTTTTTTTATTTTTAATTCAGAAAGCTAGATTGTCATGTCTCTCTTACCAAATTATAGAAATAGCTGTTTGAAAAAGAACCTACAGTAGAAGGAAGGCATCTGTTCAATTTCCTTTGTACTTCCCCACACTGGATAATGCTGAACACTAATATGTTATTTTCCCCCCTTGTTTGTCATCAGACAGGATAAAATGCACATTACTTTTCATTTCATCGTTGTTTCTCTGTAATCAAAAGAGAAACAATGCTTAAATTAAGAACTTTAGTATTCCCATCCTGTTACACAAAGCTCTACAAAGGTGGTATTTTGCTGAGTAGTTGTTTTCAAGCAAGGAATCATTAGGCTTGCCCATGCAGAAACGCTGCTTAGGAAACGAGGTCTCCCAATATGCAACCACTAGTGAAAATAATGATTGTCTTCCAGGGTTGGGGTTTGGGGTTTTTCTTGTATTTTAGTGACAATTTTGTACCGGTGCCCAGGCAATTGTGAATAACTGTGTATTTGCATGTGCTGATATTCCTTCAGAATCACAGAACAATAGAATGGTTTGGATTGGAAGGGACCTTTAGAGATCATCTATTTCTAACATCCTCCCATAGGCAGGGATATCTTTTGCTAAACTGAGTTGCTCAAAGCCTCATCTAACCTAAACCTGAACACATCCATGATGGATTATCTGCAGCTTCTCTGTGCAACCTGTTCCAGTGTCTTGCCACCCTTATTGTAAAATAATTCATCTTTATGCCCTATCTACACCTGCGCTCTTTGGGTTTCAAGTTGTTGCTTTTTGTTCTGTCACTACAGACATTGGTAGAAAATCCGCTTCTGTCTTTCTAGTCAGTTCCTTTGTATATTGAAAAGCTGCAGTAAAATCTCCCTGGAGACTTCTTGAGGTTGAACAACCCAACTCTCTCTCTCATAGGAGAGGTGTTCTGGTTTAATACCTCTATTTTTGCTATTTAAGCAAGGCAGATGTTCTGGACCATCACCTGCCTTGTAATGAGCTACCAAATACCACCTACTCAACTGCCTTCCACCATGACTCCATTGCTCCCATGCCCGACCATTAAACTTCTTTTGATTGAATCCCCAGCAATATAGGTCACTCAGAAGATCACATTTCTACAAGGGCTGTGAAGCACAAGATGTTACTGAGTACTTTTTGTCTGTATTTCATCTTTTATCCTAAAAATGGATCGAAATAATTTTTCTCCAGCAGTCCTCTACTTACATCGGTCGAAGGTCTCTGCAATCCTGGGCTTCAGTCTGATTGAAAAGTGTGACGGATTTTCTCTAGATGGGATAAGGAAGGAAAGAAGGTTGGAAGTTCAACTGGAAAACTCAGCTTACTTTTAGTCTTTTTTTTCACTAAGTTGTCACATGAAGGGAACAAACATATTAGGAAAAAAACTCCACAGCCATATCAACATTGTCCCATGTGATTTACAAGAATGATGTGCACAACCTGCTGTGAAATTTCTAATTGCCTTATAAGTTATTTTGAAGAAGATGACAAATTCAAACTTATTTTTTCTTTTTTTTTCCTTTTCTTTTTTCTTTTTTTTTTTTTTAATGTAAAGCCACGCCATTTGTACCTAAAGCCCACCTGACATTATGCCTTCTGACTGACAGTGACCAATACTGGATGCTTAGGAATGAAGATAAGCTATACACAAATTTAAGAAACAATAGAAGAACAGTGATCACTCTTGGGGAGGCAGGTTTTTCTCTGACTGTTTTAACTCTGTCTTATTTCCATTTGCTGTCTCCTTGAAGGGCTAAACTCCATTTACGTTTAAAGGCATTATTAAGAAATCATTAAGCACTTAAAACATTTTAAGATTTATACCTAATAAATTATTTGTATATTTTATTTTGCTGTATCCTTTTGCAGGTGGGCTGACTAGACAAGTATTTGATGCTCAAAAGAGTGAGTGCACACTGTGTTTATAAAACATTATAATTACACCCACTGGTTTTGTGTTGTCCCGGTATTCCTAACATCCTACCTGACCACAGCTGAATGTCAAGGTGGTGCTGTTAGAAAAGCATACATAGTGACTCTTGGGGTCCTTTCCAAATGTTAATAGGAAATAAGATTTCTACAGGTCTGTCTCTGCTACAACTATTCCTGACTGTAGGTTTTGTTAATTTGGTTAGTACTGTGATTTGACCAGCTGGGCTTTATGTATCAGATTTGTGGATCATTGGTACATGAAGAACTCTGAGGAAATACTGCTATGTCCTTGTCCATGTGTCCACATGCTACTGTCTTTTTCCTTTACATTCTCTCATATTTTACCTCTAGGGGATCCATTGTTAGGCACCTGGGAGTAGGGTGGGGCATGGGGTGGATTGGTTCAAGGTCCAGGACTTCAGATTTGTGTGCTTGGAATGTCACACGAGCAGGGGTCGTTTAGGGAAATCTACTTATTACTGCAAAGAATCCTGTCATGAATTATTATGTGGATTTCTAATATTCATTGGTACTATTGTGTATGGACAGAAAATTTCATTTTCCTTCATTTTGGATACAGTTTCATTATTCTTGGCTCTTGTAGAGGGATCTTCGTTGACCTCACTGACTCAATTACATAGTGGTACTTCCTTTCTGCTTAACGAAATCATTATTCAAGGTGGATGGCTTCTAAATGTCTTCCAATTTATGTGTTGGGAAAGAAATTATTTACATCCAGGCTAACAAGAAACTTGGGCATTGTTAGACTAAGCACAGCAATGCAAGGATACAGAACTGTAAATTTACCAAGCCAGACCAGGCAGCTCATATGCAGATACAGGGAATAAGGGAAGTTGGATGCCTGTGGCTGAGCCACAATAGCCATCACACTGATGGCTCACACTTGTCAAGAAGCAATGCTGAACTAAGGAGAGTGTTTGAAAGCTTACCTGTCTCTTGGCCCAGAACAACCAGATTAATCTATACACTGAACTCAGAACGTTTTTTTGGTGTGTGTGGTATATATCTAGGCAGAGCAGTTTATGTCTTTGACTAGGCTACCTCATAGTGTAGTGTTATAAGAAATGAATTTTGAAAAAGAATGTCAGCATTTCCTTACATCACCAAAAAGATAACTTTACACGACAAGGAAGAAAAGTTAAGAATATATGTACCCGTAACCTGATAACAGTTTGTGTAGACAGATCTGACATAATATTCAGCAGATTGCTGTCAAGTTTGGGTACTGAGAGATTATTTCTAGGCTCTGTGTTCCTGTAGAGCATGTAGGACTGGATAGCCATGCTTCAGAGGAATTCTTTTGCAGGGGCGTAATATAAGCATTCTTTGTGAGCAGTAAAGGCAAATACTGGTCATAGGTCAAAGACTTAGAAATCAAGGTGATAACCTTCAAAAGGAGCTGCTTCTGCAGCAAATGAACCAGCACTTTATGCTCTATCTAATTAATAGGCTTGCAGTGTTCTTTCAGCCCTGATGTTGGAGAGAGATGGCCATTAGCCATACAAATCAGCAATGTGGTGATCAGGGTGAGAAGGCAGGTCACCCCCTTGCACTGCGATGGAAAATGCATTTTCTTTCAGCCCTCTTGTCAAGCACCGGAAATTCCCCAGTGGATCCAGTCCATGGCCAATTTATCTCATTAATGGGAGATCCCATGACTTTTTGTACCTCATTATACATGCCACACTTTCCTTAGTGTGATGTGCTGGATTTCTCTGGGGTAGAGTTAATTTTCTTCACAGTGGCTGGTGAGGGTGTGGCTGTGTTTTGGATTTGTGCTGGAAACAGGGCCGACCACACAGAGGTGTTTTTTGTTATTGCTGAACAGGGCTTACACAGAGCCAAGGCCTTTTCTGCTTCTAATAGCAACCCACCAATGAGTGGGTCTGTGGGGTTTGGTTACTGGTTGGGGTTTAAACCATGACACAGAGGTAGGTAGTTGTATTATTATGCATGTTTTTATTAGCATCCTTTAACCTTCCTCATCCCTGTGGCAAAGTCCCCACTGGGCTATTATCAATAAGATAGGAGCAAACTCAGCTCCATTAGATTTATAGAAAGAGAAAGGTGTGACCATTCCAAGTTCCATCAGCATTTTGAGATACAAGTTCAATACAATATTCACTATTTTGTATGTACAAGATAATTTACACTTTATACTTGTTATAGTGTGTTAACCTTGCTGCAATATTTCTAATGCCCAGGAGAAGGAGAATATGCAACTCGCTGCTGTAAGTGAGATTATCATAGACATGCAAAGCCTTGAAATACAGCTCCAAATAGTGCAAATTTCCAAGTAGGAAGGTCAGCTTAATTTTAATCTTTATTTTGACTCCCTTGATAAGGTTAACATTTTCTAAATATTGCTCTTGTTGAGGCAGTTTTGTATTTAAAAAAAGTACGTATTTCATGGAAAAGATTCCTCTGGTTTAAATTTGGACTAACCCTTACCAATACATATGCACACACATATATGAGTTAAGAAAATTTGGCTGGTTTTAATAATTTAATTCTTTGTCAAGATCATCTTCACTGACCTTTTAAGTTCCTAAAGGGGTGTATTTATAGTTTATTTTTGCCTGATAACTTTCCTCACTAAGTTTAGTAAGAAATGGCCTCTCTTCCCCACCAAAAGCATCAGTTGGCAACTGATGGAAATGAATGAGACAAATTCCTGTTGTGTCCACTGAAACACTGCAGAGTTTAAATTCTCCTGTACCCTTGTTTATTTTCTCTCTCACTCTGTTGCTTTTCCTCTCTTGTTCTTGCTTTCAGTCTCTTTCTTTGGTTCCCCCGCTTCTCTTCTCTACTGAGTTGCAAAACTGATGATTTTGTATTTGGGGATGTTTTTTTCTGCATAGACTCTTCTAAGACATAACAATTCAGCATGTTGGCCAAACACCAATATTTATTTTTTCTCAGTCAGCTGGATCCAAAGTCCATTGTAATCAATGGAAATAACATAGTTTGATCCACAGGATTAACTCCAGTATGAGTAGAAGCAAGGAACATAATTAAAAAGCATGGCCATCCCATAAAAAGTGGTGGTGACATTCAAAGTCAGTCTCTCTCTTTACTGGAGAGTGGTGGAGGTAAATTGCAAAAGCAGGCCTGATTATTTGTCTTCTCTGAAGGGTGACACTTGAAATGACTTAAATGTTAAAGGGAAGCCCAGGGGAACATTTTTGTGTATAAAATCAAGGTTTGAGGAGCAAAAGCCAATGGAGCTTCAAATAATTCAAAGAACAGATACTGAAGAAGTTATTTGTATCTTTTGCTCTCTGCTTTTAGCTTAAAGGGTAGTGTGAATACTTCTGTCTACCTGAAAAATTCTAGCAAAAGTAAGGATAAGAAAATTTAATCAGAAAAAATTTGGTGGAGTCCTACTGAGAGATTTTAGCACAAGATTCTGTATGACTTAAGAACAAAGGATAATGAAGAAATTATTTGGCATCCTTAAGTGTTACATTGCTGCTTCGTTCTCTAATAGAGGGCTATAACTCATTCTGGAGCCTGATTTTTTAAACAGAATGAGCATAAAAAATGATTATCTACAAAAAATAACTGATACATAGAGATACCTATCTATTATTCCTTGCAGTTCTGGGTAAGCAGACAAAATTGTTTGAAATTAATATCTAAACTAGTTGGGTTTTTTATCCAGAAGTATTACTGATGACTAAGGCTGAGATCTAAACAGAGAGGTTAGGACTTCTTAAAGTCTTCTTTTGTTTTTGACCTATTTATGTCTCTCTTCATCATCTCCCCTCTTCACTCTGAAAAAAGCAACATACATGTGTAATGATTTATGGGTAGCTATAAACAATGACTTCTGTTGCCAGTGTTGAATCTGTTACTAATTTGCTTGTGTGCTTCTGGAGAACAAGGCCTTTCACCTCTCTCATACTTTTTATTTGGGTGTGTATCTGTTCTACATCGTATAATTTGCCTAATCTGGGAAAAAATGTGAAGAAGAGAAGGTGTGGCAGTATTGTAGAGACCAGGAAATGAATCCAAACGCAGTAAGCAGGAAAATGCGATATTTAATTAATTAATTGTCCACTTATATGTCTTAATCCCGTAAGGATATTGGTCAGTACTCCATCCACCCCTCAGGGTGATTGGATGAGGTGTTAAAACATCCATTTCACCAGTGTACCATAACAAGACCCAGACAAACACCAGGTGCATAGATAGTTACAGAAAAACATCTTACTGTTTTCATAGTTTGCATGAGAAAGAGAAGATTCATACAGAACACTGCAAGAAGCTGGAAAATCCTTCTAACAGGCTTTTCTGTATCCACAGAGAAGGTAGATGTAAGACTGATGTAAGCATTTTAGAGGAATCATCCTTCAGACAAGTGGATCAAGAAAAGCTAACAGCATCTAATTATCCCATTCGTATGTTCCATTGATTTGGGTGTTTGAAAGGCATTTAGCTCGCTGAGTTGGATTTAGATTTGCTATGACAGGAATGGCATTGCCTTTTATTTGGGTACTTGTAGACTTCAGTCAAATGGGATGATGTTATATCCATGCTTTCTCCAAATTTCTAACCCTTTAGCTTGGGCATTGGAGGTCATTGTTATGATTATATTGTCTTGGTGCTAGAACCAGAGGTTTTCTTTTCCTTATAAATATCATTTCAGTGTTGTCATTCCCAGATATTCACCATGCTTTTGTTAGGTAACACATGCTCAGCACATGGTGGAAAAGATGAAGGACTGATTCGCTCCAGCGGCAAAAGTGAGCAAGAGACAAAACCCAAGTGCCACTGTCACCAGGTATTAAAAATCTGGAGATGGAGAGCAACGCATAGAGTGGTAAATATTAAACTGTATGGCAAATATTGGTTCTTTTTACTGTGGATGTTTTGGCAACGTGTCCTCTGAAATAGATTCTCAGCAAGATCTTCTCTTCAAGAGTAGTTCCCTTTAACTGAGCACTTGCTTCCATGTTGTCTTGTTAATACTGTCCTAAGATTCTTGTTTCTTCTTTAGCTTTACAGATAAATATTTAATACGTGGATGAATTTGAAACAATAACTTCTGCCAAAAGCATAAGATGTCAATATTTGCCAGGTTTCAGTTTTTTAACAACGTCATCCCAACAACAGGCAGTGGTCTTTTCCAATATATTCTTTGATGGTCAACAGCATATAAGGGAAAAAAAATTTCTGCATGCTCTTTAATTAGATCGAGGTTTTCACTGAGGTTTGCAGACAGCACTGACACTTCAGTGTACTTTTCTGAGAAAATAGCTCAGTGACAACTGACAGAAAAAATCTGCAATACTGAGAAGTAATATATCTATCTACTTCTGATATTTCTGGGAGCCTTACAGCTAGATCTCAAGGTCATAAAGTCCAAACTCTATTGTGGCAAATATAGAACTGACTCCCAGAGTTTAGAGCTCTGCAAAAACCCAAAGTACTGTCCTGTTTGAACAATGCTTTCCAAATTTAGATGGCATGGTTTCTGCTGTTGATAGCAGCCTTCCGGTCTGCATCAGGCCTGTCACACAGAGGAGGTAGCTTGCTTCAATCCTTTCCTCTCCCTTCCCCAAGAGCAATCCCTGGCTCCTGAAAGCTTGGACTGCTCCATAGTTCATCTCCGCAGGCTACAGCCACTTACCTCATTTGAGATCTGCTTCTTTCCCCATGCCACTTCAGTGTCTGCACAAATACCATCTTCTGCAATTTACCTTCCAGCTTTTCCTCTCTTCTGCTGCACACTCACAAGTTGGGATCACAAAGCGTTCATTTTCCCTGCTTTCAATCCACACATACCTATTCCTGTAAATCTGGGCTACAACACTGTGCCTTCCAACAGAGGCTTCATCTCCATGTGGACTTCCTATTTCCCAGAACCTAGGGCTTGTTCCTGCAGACCAGCTGGATTTTGGGGGAAACTGTGAAACCTGCAGGTCTAGGCTCCCATAATGGCAGAACAGGAACCACCATGTGAATAGTTTTACCCTGGTTTTGTGGCTTTGTTCCTATGGTTCAGAATAAACTGAACAAAACGCTGTAGCTACAGATCCTGTTTTTGATACTCCTCACCAACGAAGCTGGAGTGATCAGCAGTGTCTCTAATGCTTATGGCTAAAATTAAGCAGCATTTGGAGGTAAATGATTGCTAACAAAAAAAAAGGTTAAGGAAAATAATTTGTCCTGAATCTGTTCAAATGTTCAGTCTTAAAAATTGATTTATGGGGTTTTTTTCTTTTAAGAATTGGAGCATTTTGTTTCGTCATTCTCACATGAAATGTTTTGATGTTTAGTTTTGAAACAACAAAGACATGTATCTTCCAATTCATGTTTTTAATTGGCATAAATGATTTCTTTGTGAAAGAACACTGAGATCTTGACTATATTATTTTCTCTGAGGATAAGTCTTCATTCATTGCTAAGTCTGTTAGGAATCTCCTTGAGTTGCACGTGTCTGCTGTGATACAACACTGAAGCCTCTGTTATTCTGATCTGCCATATGCTTATTTATTCTGAAAAAAGTCTGTTACTAACTTAATGTTCAGAGACATCCTTTGTCTCCATGCTAATTCACTTTTTGGCTACTTAACTGGCCCACTGAGACTCGGTTCCAATAGATTTCACATAGACTGGAAACAAGACTGAGACCCACATTTCCTTTTGCATAGACCACTGTAAGGGAAGTGGAGGTTTAAGGGTGAATGCAGTTTTGGAGGGGTGAAAGTTTTTCTCATCTCTAAGTAATTTTAATACAAGAAAAATGAAACTTTGGCCCTAGAACACTAGCTGCACATGGAAGTGTGAAAAAATAAATTAAAAATATTAATATCCCACTTGCAGCTGTTATAATGTTCATCCTTTTGTCAGACGCACACAACACACTCTATCTCATAGTGATCTCACATTGCACTTAAGGAATCTTTCTGTTAAGTATTTGTCCTGTCAATTCTGTCAGAGAAATATTAAACTCTTTATAATTAGTAGATTATCTCCTTTGGGCCAACAAAGCTACAGAGTTAGGGCTAGGGCTAATAATATTTGCAGAAGTAACCTTCAGACATTGGGCTGCACTGCATTTTGTCTTGCCAGTGTCTTGAAACATCTTTTGTTTGGAAGAGATAAGTTTTACATCTTCCATATACTCCACAGACAGAGAAGGCAAGCCAAGAACCTGTTTATCTTGCCTGAAATGTGATTTCAGTAGAATTATTTATTTTAATAGAAAATTGATCCTAAAGGGGAGATCATTTCTCAGGAAGCCAGAAATGGGGTATTGCTTTACCTGTTTAAACAACTGGTACTTACCACCTTATAAGCAGCACTTATTCCCAGCCCACTCCCAATAAATCTAACAATGTGCAGTAGCTAGCAGTCTGGTTCCCCCATAAGTGCTACATGTGATCATGTACTGAAAGGTCTTGTTAAAAAGTATGCACACAGGGGAATAGAATTAAAGCTTCTGTGGGAGCCGTAAATTTAAACATCTTTCTTTTGCAATATTTAAGATGCCAAGGTACTCTTCTTTCACATAGATATGTCATAAAAGGTGATAAATATGAGCCATATTGAAGATAGATTTAAATTAACTTTAATATAGCAACTTCATATTTTTCAACATGTGCAAATGCTGAACTTTTTTGCCAGAAGGCTAAATGATTGCGCCACTTCATTTCATTTTAAATTTTAGATCTAAGAACTAAATTTAAAATAATGCAGACTGAGTTTGGGATGCAATGTCATGAAGTAAGAATGACACCAAAATCACGTGTGAACAGAGGTGTCACTAAGGTGTCTTTGGATCACTCTCCTGAGATGGTTCTCTGGGCACTGACTCTGCTCCTTTAATTACCAAGAGATGCCTCAGTGCTGACAAAGGATGCAGCTGAGGATGAAGTAAATCAGTCCAAGAAAGATTTAGTCCTAAATTAGTATAGCTACTGGTAAGTAGGAAAGATACAAATACCTAGTTAATCTATTTAAAACTCTTCCAGCTCCAGAACAGTCTTTTAAAACACATTCTTAAAAATGGATGTTCTATAAGCAGCAACAAGGAACCAGCTCCCAGTGCTACTCCAACGGAACTGAGCAAGAACTACATCAATCTCCTCAGGTCTTAAAATCTCCAATGCAATTGTGTTAAAATTCAGAAATTTTAGATGCTTCTGGGAAAAACTATCATTAACAAAATGTAGACTACATTAAGCATGGCAGGGAGCAGTTGATCTCTTTATACAGACTCGATTATATTCTTGTTAGGCACTTCTTCAAGCTGAAGCTTTCTCATGCAGAAATGCCTGCTATCACAACAGAATGTTTAAACTGATATGCCTCTGAATGTTGCAAGAGGAAAAAGCAACTCAATAGTGTGTGTAGGCTTTGAAGTTTTATAAGGACTCCTGTGAGTTTATAAGTACCTGTCTAGATATATTTATACAGAAGCAGCACAAAATTGTATTCTTATGTGCACTGTTGATTTAAAACCCAAGACATTTCAAAGTTGCCTAGTTATTAGTGCAATCCTGTGTTCAGATTGAAAAAAAAAAAGGTTGTGAATGATAGGCCAAAATCTAGGAGGACATATGAAAAATTCATAAAAATATTTTCTGACTGAATTTTTCTTTCCTTGTGTGGAGAGACACTTTACATGGCTGGGATTGGTTGTTTGGTTGGTTCCAGATATGTGTGGGTTTTTGGGGGGCAGGGTTGGTTTTTGTTTTGTTTGGGGGTTTGTTGCTGTTCTTTTTTGGTTGTGTGGGTTTGGGTTTTCAGGAAAAAGTGAGGCCATGTTGTGAAAATGCAAGCTGTTTTGTGAGATGTGCTATTGTCTTTAACCTGAAAGACAGAGTGCTCTGATAATGCAGTTGTTTTCAACTGAGTTTCACCAGTTCATACAAAATTAGAGCTAGTGGAGAAGATGCACTGTTGTCCCTTCCCCAGACACGTGGCTGGTCCTAGTTCATGGCACACAGCGGTTCTGCAAGGCAGCTCTGACCTCCCTCTTGGTGTAGTTGCAGTTGGGATGTTGAGACTGAGCATCAGAGTCACCTACTATATCAAGCAGCAAAGATGACAGGTTTGAATAGGAGACATCTCCTCCCACCCAAAATAGAAGGTTATAAACAAAAAATATTTATTACATGTCTCATCCTTCTTCATTCCCATCAGTTCTCTTCCCTGCTCATATACATTTTCTTGTCCATTTTCAGAGATTTCCCTGTTCTCAAATTCTTTGAACTCCAGCAAATTGCCTTTGATTCCAACATGGAAAACGAAATATGGAATTTCTTAAAACTTTCAACTGCAGCCTCTGTGTTTATCTGGTATCATTCTGTCTAAATCTGTTGTTGTGCTCAACTACATTATTTTCTCTAGGAATTACGGCATGATCATGTCTCTAGAGCCATTTGGAATAGATTTCAAATGGTCTTCAAAGGGCTTGTTTGCTAATACGTGGAGCCACCTGCAGCCATGAGTGGTCTCCTCCCGTTATGACCAGAGAACAGAATTAACTTCCCTGGTATTACTCTTTGCTAGTGGTAGGTTCCCTTTGAATGTGTCTAGGACAAGCATTTCTCCTTTCTGTTAATAGCACACCTGGTCACCTATTGCAAACAATGTTCAGCCAATCCTTCATTAAGTCCTTAGACATCCATCCTGGTTTTGACACCTAGCAATTATTCCAGTAGGCAGCTGTTCCTTCAGCACTGCTTTACGCTTCGGAATCACATACGGTGGCAATTTCATGCCATCTGCCAGCACTGCCAACAGGACTGTAACGTGCATTTTTTCATTCCCCAGAGCTTTTTTAAGATGACAAATTCTGTGCCTGTTTCTTCAGTGGTGTAACTGGGCGGTGTGTCAAAACAAACTGGAGTCTCATTGGCATTCCCCATTTGGCTCAGCAAGTATTTGCCATCTCCATACAATCCATTCCAGGCATTGATTTTTCCAGGGAAGTTGGAAAGTAGGCGTGGGTATAACAAAGTTCTTCACTGTAGGCAGAATCCATTGTGCCACATCATTTGTACACATTGACTATTACTTGCCTTGAATTCCCTCTATGGAGTGTTTCGTGCTTGTGCTATTTCTTGATGTTTCAGTTTAATGATTTCCTATTTAAAAGGGGTTTCTGTCTTTTCTTGGAGCAACAATCCTACAACTTGTTCTTCTACTTTGTGAGTGTTCTATTTTGGGTGCACTTACACACACACACACACACA